>JAUCMX010000009.1:29130599-29173099 GCA_033459395.1 Hemibagrus guttatus | reverse complement strand
TCCTATAAAATAAAGCGCTTTGATACACGCTTAAACAGGAGTCAGTGTGCTGAAGCGAAGAAGTATAATCATTTCCATACAACCTTTCTGTCTCAATGAAGTTCACTCTGAATGCCATTTATCAAGATTGGCAACGAGCGGCTAGCGGAGTCGGAGACGCACAAGGCTTGTTTTTTACGGATTAATAACCTTCTAGTGCTGCTCTGATGCTTCGTGATTACCGACACGGTGTCAATGTGGGCTTATGAGATTCCATTACACAAACACAGAGATGAGGAAGGACAACAGCAGTGGTTTCAGGGCTGCGGTTTATAAAACGATGTGATTATCAGGTTGTCGTGCTGTCAGGTTTGTAGTAGACCGTAAAGAACAGTGTGAAGGAGCATTCACATGTACTGCAACACGCAGCTACAATGAGGGTTTCTCAATGAGAAAAAAACATCAAATTTCAGTGAGAGTTGGCGACTTCAACGACGGTGCCGCTGACGGCCAGAAGTCCAGTGACGTGACAAAGTTGAGAAAAGTGAACACACACGACTTCCCCTTCATCTCCTACATATGATATGATGCGTATATTTTTTTACGCTAGTTGTGCCATCAACTGATAAACATTATTCCTATGGCAACCAGGTACCGGTGACTTCATAGTACAGAAACGTGAGTCATGGTGGGATGCGTCTACGAATGCATTTATAACAGTAACAGAATCTGGTACCGGTTTCTTCATTTTAGGCTTTGAATTGCATTTTTCTGGCCCGGAAATAAGCTCAGCAGCGGCTTTTTCTCAAAAGGCAGCATGTGAATCATGTGTAGTTTTAAAGGGTCAGATGCTCTGAAAACTTGCCAGTGTTTTCAATCAAATGGTATAGCAAGGGCAGAAGAAAAAAATCACTTATGTAAGAATACTAATATCAGGAAAAACATTAAGCATTGTGAGATTTTTGTGCCTCTGCTTCATCTGTTATTGTTCTAATATTAGAATGTTTGCTTGGACCTTATCTCTCACACACTTCCAGGCACGTTTCTCCAAAACATCTCCAAAGAGCAATGCATTTGTTGGTTAAGAGTCTTGTTCTAGTTGGGCTGGGATTCAGTACTCAGTACAGCCAAAAAATAATGCTGTATATTTAAAGAAGCAGTTATTTGTCACATCCTGTATATATTATAGCAGAGTGAAATTCTTTCCTTTAGAAATATCCCAGCTTAAGAAGTGAGCAGAGGGTTAAAGGTCTGGCTAAAGGGCCCAACAGTGGCAGCTTGGCAGTTCTAGGGCTTGAATCCCCTGGCCTTCTGATCAGTGACCCAGAGCCTTAACCATTTGAGCTACCACTGCCCAGATTTGTGGCACAATCATAAACCAGAAAGAAAGCAAGTGAATCACACACCCTAATCTGACTTCTGACCACTGGAACACAAGCAAATTTCATATCTAGCTGAAATCCTTCCAGTTTAGTAAACACCATTCAGCACTAGATGCTCATTAACACCTTGCAGAACCTGCTGATTAAAACATTAGCGTCTATACAGCTACAGAAGAGCACTTATTTTGATGTGTTTTAGAGCACAGAGTTCATGCTCCCCACACGGTGCTGCACAATTTCCTTGGTTGGGAGCTAATCATTTGTACGGGTGCCTTGACAGATTGTGTCCTTCTCAATAGCTGTGCTTCGTATTGATTTCTGAAAGAAACTGCAATTTGTAATTACACCAAAATGCATTAAAGGTCTTTAGCCAATAACGCTCAGTGCCTATAAAACGGGGCTGGTATCAGTAGCCTTGTGCTGTCCGTCAGCATGGAGCACACGATATTGACGCTTCTGGTACACTTTCGTTCTCACAACAGTCGGCTTGACAGGAGGATCAACAGTTTGTAAGGTTCTCAGTTTGCTAATCAGCTGAAATTGCAAAACCGACACGCACAAATCCACAGAGCCGCTCCAGTTCCCCTAGCCATCTTCATTTACGCAGTCATGAAGGCACGCCGGCTAATTTGTCGGCTTTCTTACCATTGTGCTTGGAGAAGGGCAAAGCCAGCATATTGCAAATTGCTCTGTGACAACTAGATCAGTCAGGAGAACAAATAGTTGCAGACCGGAGTTGTATTCATGGAAGTCGGAAAGGAAGTGAGCGCTGATTTTTCTTTCGCTCTATGTACTCAGACGCTGAGGATTCCTGCAACTTTTAAAAATGTTGACGAATGCATTTCATCAGTCTTCCCTCTGAAACCTTGTTAAAAGTAAAGTGTGACTATTGTGTGATATTATGTTTGTGATATTATCTGCTATAACAGTAATTAATGTTTTTGGAACAGTAAGTAATATGTTTAAACCATTTCAGTGTGTAAACGAATGAGTCGAACAATAAATAATATTCCTCGCTGAAAATATTTCTGTTTCAACCTGGATATTTGAATACAAGTGACAGAGATAAAACCTTATGCTTGGAATAACATATGACTAACAGAGGAGCTGTGTCATGACAGGACATTCGGTGTGGATTGTATGACCTGAGCTGAAACCAGATCAACACCATCACTCATTCTCAAAGCAGAAGGCAATACACTTCTTCAGTCAGAATAAATACAGGTTACAGAGAAGGAACCCAGAAAAGTGTTAATTCTCCGTTGGTGTTAATGAACTTCCTCTATGAATGAGTATGAACTTTCTCTAACAGCATCACTGACAGTAGTTCACATAGGGCTTTGTCATTTCTCAGAAACTGACAACCTGCTCAATTGTTTGAGATGGGTGTTTTTTTCTTTTTTAGCAATACAATATCTATTCATAAATAAACAGTTAAAAAAGTTTTCTATTTCTAATCTCAATCAAATCCTAGATTTATGGTTTGTTTAATAATAAAAAATATACATATATAATATAAGGAAGCTCCATTTGCGTTAATAAAAGCAATGTTTCTTGGGAGAAAAAAAAAATACAAAAATGCATATAAAAATATCAGCAATCAACTGGAAAGTAAAGTCAAAATAATAAGCAGCTGACGCTCTAAAACAGAGGTAGGAAATTCTAAAGTAACTGTACTATACTTAATATTTTACACTATACGTGAGTATTTTTTCTGCACATTTCTACTTTACTTTTGCATCACTGAAATTCAATAATTTTATTTGTATTTAATTAGGCTGAAAAAATGACTCCTGCATTTTTATTTAGATCTTCAAAGTTCTCAATACAAATCTCTAAGGTCTCAATTCAATTTGGTAAGTATAATGCTTTTAACAAAGTAGCTTTACAGAAATCTATAAATTCAGGATATAAATTATACATTTTAAATTTATCCCCAATAAGCAAGCCAGAGGTGATGGTGACGAGGAAAAACTGTGGGATTAGAAATCATTTCCCTTCTATAACTGTGTACTATATTGGCCATCATTGCAATTCTATCACCAGGAAATTCATTCTAGCTTTAACTTGAAGCTTGTCATGTTGAAGCTGCTCACTGACTTGAGAGCAAATCTGTTCATGGAAATTGCAGTCCTAAAGCCATCTCCATGGTGTCTAAGTGGTGCTGCGGGTCATCCCCTGCAGTCTCTTCTATGCTATATATCAGTCGCATGGAATGAGCTCAGTTTAGCATCCAGTTCACCATTATTAAGAATTCATCATCTGCAGTGACCTTCTCATGCTACACAATGTAGTTAGTGCTACAGCTATCAGTGTGTCTGAATATCCACCAGCCTGTGGTGTGGAGCTTGAGGATAAGCGCTCCTGGCACTAGTGGAGTGAAGGGTTATATTATGCTGGAGTAAACAACGACTCATTTAAAATGTAAAATGTAAAAATTTGAAGCTCATGAGTTTCATGAGTACTGTGAGCTGAGCTAATCTGCTTACATAAAAAGGCTAGATTTTACAAGATTTTACTACTTTTTACTAGTTAACTATTTTCTTTAGCATCTTTAACACTGAGTAACTAGCATAACTGTCAGCTAGTCACAATTCCAGCTAAATATTGTAAATATTACAAACTTACAGACATGATGAGAGTGATGTTTTACCATCTCATGGAGTTTTTCCTCACCACCATCACCTCAGGCTTGCTCATTAGGGATAAAATGTTAGAGATAAACAATAACTTAACTTTAAACTTTATCATTTATTCTATATTTTTATATTTCTGTAAAGCTGCTTTGAGACAATGTCTATTGTTAAAAGCTCTATACAAATAAACAGAACTGAATTGATGTTTTTCGGCAAAACCGTGTAGGTGATTTAAAAACAAAAATTATCAGTACATGCAGAAGTAATAAGCTACTTTTAACAAGAAGATCTCATCTCTAACTTTTTAATATTTCAGTAAATTCAAAAGTAGCAACTGTCTTGAGTCCATTTCTGTCTGGATACTTCCACTTTTTTTAACTGAGTAAGATTTTTAATACATTATCTATATTTAAGTATAAATTCTGTACTTTGCACAACCCCTGTTTTTAATATAAAACTACAAGAAGTAAAGACAATAATCACAATAAAATCATATACAGCAGTTATAAATTCTACACACCCCTGATTCATTAAAACCAAAATAAACCACGTCAGCTCTGCTGCATTTCCACCTTTAATGTAATACAGCAACAGACAAAATTCAATGAAAACCTATTATGGAGGCTGGCGGTAACCCTGAAGGAGCTGCAGGAATATCTGGGAAGTAGTGGTCACTCCCTGTATGCGATAGCAATCTCTCGTATTCTTCACATGTCTGTGAAAATGCTGCAGGATGGCTAGAGGTTAGAACTTCCTCATAAAAAAAAAAAAACAACAACCACCACACTTGCCTAAATAGCCCCAAACCATCTGGCAAAATGTGTTATAATCTGAGGAGGGCAGGGTAAAACTTGATGGGAATAATTCTAAAAGATGTTCTTGTCAAAACACCCAAAATGAAGCACGGTGTTGGCAGCATGAGGCTCTGTGGCTGCTCCTTTTCCACCGGGACTGGGGCTCTGTCATGGATAGCTTCAAATATCAATCTATTTTGGGACAGAACCTGGACACCTCTGATTGACTGAAGATTTTACATTCCAGCATAATGAAGACTCAAAGTACAAATCCAATCCAACAAGGTAGCAGCTGTAGAAAAATTTTGGAGCAGTCCAGCGAGAGCCCGGCTCTAAATACTATTAAACACCTGCGGAATGAATTGAAGAGGGCTGTGCACAGGAGATGCTCCTGTAATTTGATAGATATGAAGGAAGAGTGGGAGTAAAATTGGCAAATCCAGAAGCTGGTAATGAAAAAGACCAGACCAAGAGCTGTGTTGCAAGCAAAAGGTACATTAACAATGTATTAGCTAAGGGGTGTGCAAACTTATGCAACCATGTTATTGTTCTTTTTTTTTTAGAATAAAGGTTTCTGTTTGCTTTTGTTGGTTATGTAAATGACTTATCTTTGTTTAATTCAAAACCCTATTTGAGCACAGGTGTGTAGACGTTTTATATCAACTGTAATCGATTATCATCACACCTCCATGCATTGCACAATCACCATTTCACACGCTAGTGCTTCATCAGGTGTGTGTAAAGCCCTACAGCACAGCATTTAACCGCAACGATGTTATACAAGCAGACATGTGATTTAGCAAAACTCCAGATCGTCCTGCAGGGACGTACAGATTGGACACTGCCACTGACCAACATTTGAATGCAGAATTAAGACTCGCTGATTACTTGGCAGACAAAATTTTCTGGCTTCGTGCTCATACTAGCAACAGTTCTATTATAAAGAGGGAAAAAGTGAGATAATGGAGCTTAGAGAAAGCGCATGCACGTGTTATCTTTATGCAGTTAAAAAAAAAAAGAATAGAAACCTGAGGCACTAATTAACCCCAATTTCAGCTAAAACGTAATTAAGGGCACCTTCGTGTCCTTAAGAGATTATGCAGCATTTTCCTAACTGGCTGTTAGTCTGAGTAATATTCATGCTTCAGCTCGGAAAGAGCTGCTCTGAACGACTGCTGCTGATCACACGAGTTCATCCTGCACTGAGAAATCAGCTTCAATGAGATAGTATTAACAGTGTGACCAAATAGAGAAAACAATAAAAGAGAGAGCGAGAGAGGGAGAGAGAGAGAGAGAGAGAGAGAGAGAGAGAGAGAGAGGCAGAGAGACAGTGGGAGAAATAGACAGAGAGAGAGAGAGAGAGAGATAGACATGCAGACAGGCAGAGAGACAGTGGGAGAAATAGACAGAGAGAGAGAGAGAGAGAGAGAGAGAGAGAGAGAGAGAGAGAGAGAGAAGAGGAATAAAGTGAATAAGCTGCAGAAGTCCTGCAGTACAGATGCAGGTGGACGTTCTCGCTGTGTCTCAACAGGTTACCTTAGCAACAGCATGCTGACCAAATGCAGCCTATGAGCCTGGAACTCTGTTAGATGGCTCTATCGCACACACCACTTATTACAGCCACTACAAATGCAGGAGATTTCTATTTGCCTGATGTTCATTCCAGTGAACTTCCACTCTGTCTTCTCTTTACTTCATATTTTTCTTTAGGAAAAAAATACTATCATAGCGTAATATAAAGGTGATCTACAGCTTCCTGTGTCATTTTTAGTAATCTATAGTTAATATTCTAGTAATAATCTAGTAATCTGAAGTTACTAGAAAAGCATGATGCTCTGCAGAATCTGGAGAAAATAAAACCCTCGCAGCTCATTTTTTCTCAGCTCCATTTAGAAGCAGGCTAAAGCTACCTGGGGGGTAGCCTCGTCATTGCCTGCTCCAGCGTAATCCTGGTGTTTACTGCTGGTCTGTATGCAGCAGTCGGCAGCAGCCTGCTCTGATCCTCGTCTCACACCCCGTTAGTCTAAAGACGCATGGAAATGCGATGTGCATTGGGTGGAAGGTCGAGTGACTCATGTCTGAAGTACCGGGTCTCGTGAGGCAAAGCGTGAATAATAAAACAGGAGCGTACGCGCTTATGGAAATGTTCTGTTCGGAGTCGTACAATGCTGGTGTGATATCTGTTCCCTGAATCGTGTGAGTCTGAGAGATACGCTAGCATGAATGATGCACTGTGTGGCACTGACTGAGAATTTCACATGAGCAGAAGCGGTGTAGTCGCCTGGGTGACCGGGCGTCCAGTTGGCATGACCTTCTACCTCAAAAACCACCACTTTAAGATCCACACACCATCAGAAATGACCGTGGTCTAGCTGTCAAGGCGTGTTTAATTTATTCTATGCAAGACAACCTGGAGATTAAAGGCATCCTGCTACACTGCTGCCAATGAATATAATAAGTGTACTTATATTCACAATCATTCAGGCAGTTCATATGCTGGCCGTTCACCAGACAAAACTCATGGCTTATCTGTTAGGATGTTTAATTAGGTGAGTTATTACTGTAGTGAACACTTCGCTGCCTGGCTGTGCTAAGCTACGTCTACTGATTGTTAGCCAGCTAGAAAATCTTGGCTTCACCTATGAAGGGCTTTACATCAGCAATAATAAACAATTCATCCATTTATTTAGCCAAATTCAAATCATGTGAATTCTGTGGGTTTTGACTGTAATCTTGGAAGTAAACAATGTGTTAGAATGAATGAGAGGAGGAAGGTAGGGAAGAAAGGAAGGAAAGCAAAAGAAACAAAGGAAAGGATAAACAAAGCATGGAAATAAGTAAGGAAGAAAGCAGATAAAGAAATGCATGGAAGCAAAGGGAAATGTGGATGGAAGGAAAGAAGGAGGTAGAAAGGGACAAAAGAAGTAACAGAAAAGAATGAAGTAAGTAATATACAACAGGTAAAGGAAGGAAGGAAAGAAGGAAGGAAGGAAGGAAGGAAGGAAGGAAGGAAATAAAAAGAAGGAAGGAAGGAAGAAAAGATAGGAGGAAGAGAAGCAGAAAGTAACTGTAAAAGGAAGTAAAGAAGTAAAGAAAGAGTGTGTTAATGAAGTAATAACCGGTTATTAACAGTTAACGGCTGTGAGAAGATCTATCTGTAATTGATCACTTATTGATCTGATCATTTGAAGGGATCTGTTTCGGTTCACACCCAGATTTCTGCTCACTGTGAAGGAGTCTAATAAATACGATCAGGTCAGAACGTGAAGGAAATACATGCGCATAAAAACACACATTTCTGCACATCCTGTTTCAATAATCAAATGGAAGAGTGTTTTGTGTTTCTTGTGAGTGAGGTGGATAAATTCCCCACGCGCTACACAGCAACACAGAACTGATCCGAAATGTCTGGGTTTATTCAGCTAATTTACATCTGGTTTAAATGAAAACATGGGAATAATGTAAAGGTGTTTTTATATTTGGAGCAGTTTAGTGTGTGTGTGTGTGTGTGTGTGTGTGTGAGACCGTGCTGTCAGATGCTTCAGCTCCTGCACAGAGCCTCTTCTATTGTGTGTGTGTGTGGATTTCAGCTCTCCTGCGGATATTCAGCGCTAATTGTAATTCATGATATTGTAGATGTGTTGGGTTACTGACAGGAAATGGGTTTCGTGTGTGTGGTGAAGGTCTTTTTTTACTCCAGTTTGTTTGTTTTCCTGCATGTGCATGCATGTGTCCTCTTCTATTCAGCAGTACTGCTTGCTAAAAATACGCTCCTGTACGTCGCCTCACGACTTTCTCTCTGCTGTTTCTGGAAAGCTGTTGTATGATAGCATCCTATACGCTGAAAAACTACCTCTAACTTCCTGTATGTGCAAGTATTGTTTTTAAAACAACACAAAGTATAATACGGATAAAACAAGTGCAAATCTCCCTCCATGTCTTTAGCATAGCAATTATTCTTCAAATATATTTCAAGGCAAAAACACAACTCTGAATGGATTTTATTTTGTAAGACTAATAAAAGAATTAAAAAAAAACATTCTGTGCTAAATTAATCAGTGCTCACATAAAGATGTGGAGAGAAATGTGCATTTATACCGAGCTTTACAAATATAGAAATGAAAATATTTTTCTTGACAAAAACAGAATTAATTTTATTGTTCTGTTAGTCGGAAGAAAATTTCAAAAGAGGTTAAAAAAAGTTTTCTGCCACGTCTAAGCCATGGCAGTGTTTAGGTTATTTTGATGTCGATTAAAAACAAAGCTTCATTTTAACTTAAAAACTGTTCAGTGAAACAAACGAAGGCGCCGAAGGCACAATGAAGCAGGATCAGAGAAGCGTTTTAAACGGACCATTCAACGTTATTTGGCAGCCATTAAATCCTGCTGCATGAGGACAAAGAAGGACTAATGGCACGATTACACAGGCTGAGGAGTCAAAGCATCAAAGACAGGACCAGATAAAATGGAGCAATTTGTCATTCCCAAAACACGCCATCATGCTGTGGAATACAACTGAGAGTGAAATTCTGGCAAAAAACTTACACATGCGCATACACACGCACACGCACACACTTACATATGCACTAACCCACACATGCGCACACTTACTGACTCTTGCACACATATGCAGACCACTCACATACACACACGCACACGCACTCCCGCACACACACCACTCACATGTGCACACACACACACACACACACACATAAAAGCAGCTGTTGTGCAGGTTATATCTTTCTCCATTCTGATCCATTTCCAGTGTTTTCTACACATTTCTAGAAAGACAGATTACAGATCATTTAGCTTTTTTTGTTTCATTCCTCTTAAAGAAAGGTCTAAAAACTCTTACAAGAAAACTGACAAATCATAACACCACATACAACACACAGGTCTCAAAACACGACTCCACTCTCTCTGTATCTTTATCTGCTTAGTGCTTCAATGTGTCTGGATATAAACCGCAAGTGGGCATGGCTTAAACTACGCATTTCATTTATTTATGACTCCTTCTGCTACGAAGCTGTCATTTTCTGTCATGTGCGCGTCACTTCTGAGTTCTACAGTAAAAACGGCCGGCTCGCATGACATCTCTGTTGCACACTTCTAGTCTTTGAACTAAATGTGCAGTGTTCATCTTTATCTCTGGATAATGAATTCATCTTCAGTTACATCCTTACAGCAGATCTTCTAATATAAAGATCTAAAAAAACAACAACAACAACAACAACAACAAAAAAAATGAACTTTGAGACAGAGAGAGACTCAACCGAGATCCCTCAAAGCCTCTCAGAAGCTTCATCACGGCCCAACACGAAGCCCAGAAGCCTTGGATTCTGGTGATGCCTTGTCTGGTCCTGCAAAGCTTCATAAAAGGAGCGTGAGCTGCAGCTGACGGCTAATCGCATGCAACTCAATCCAGCTCGAATAACGCTCTGGTCTTTGCACATCAAACACGGCTGAAAAACAAGAGAGATTTTATGAATATTCAGCTTTCCTCCACGGCACGGCCGGGACGGTTCTTGAAGTTTGATCTCGGTGACGTCTCGTTAAGCATAAAATGTTGACAAAACGTGAGTGAATACGAGGAGGAGGAGGAGGAGGAGGAGGAGGGAAATAAAGCATCTTGTTGTTGCAACATCTGTGATGACAATTTATGATCAAGGACACAAAGTGTGCGCTTGGGAAAGAACTCAGCGTGGTGTTGAATTTGTTTTTCTCTTTCCCACGAGCAAGAAAACAGGAAGAAATGCAGAAAGGAAAAGATTCTTCGAAAGACACAAACCGTGTAATGAACTAGTAAAAGATCACGCAGTCGACCGAAAGGTTTGCCTTTAAAATGAGCTCCTATAAGATATTAGTCTATATTCCTAAGCATGTGACAAACAGAATGGCTGCAAACAAGTTTTTTTTTTCAATTACGCTGAGAATTGATTCAGCATTATGAGCAAACGCTCAGGTACGGCTCCTGCTTGTTTGTGCAGTGGTGTATTAACAGCAAACGACTAACCTTTGGCAGTAACATACACATCACTTCCAGTTTTCATGACTAGAACTAATTGGGCATTTGGCCGTTCGGTTGTTTCTTCGCCAGCTGTTTGTTATTGCATCATTAATTCATGCACAAGGGAGCTAATGAAAGGCGTAGCAGGATTTAGATGTAGATATGGCTCTTGCATTTCGAGGCTCTTTACGGTCACCTCTTCACACAGGAACCGAACAAGAACCAAAGCAGTAAAGCAGGTCAGCATGAGGCTGAGGAATCCACGCAGTACTCAGAACAGATTGGTCTACTGTTAAAGGTACACTAATCAACATTTTTATTATTCTCACGCTTACAAATAACATGGACATCTAGAGAACATGAAACAGCTGGTTATTGTTTAAACACGTTCTTTAATCTCGTCTTAGACGAATTATTTAAACAATTTAATTAGTCTTGTCTAATATAAAATATTTAAACAACTGATTTTAGACGAGTAATTTAAATAATGTTTTAAATCTGATGTTCGAGGAGCTGCTTAAACAAGCTGTTTAGCAAAGTCTTTTAAACAATTTATTTCTGTATAAATATCAGTAAACATGTATAAACAAGTTGTTTACTCGTAGACATGTTTGAACAATTTCATCAGTCTCGTCTTAGACAAGTCGTTTAATCTCGGATTTAATAAGGTTTTTTAAAAATAACAAACATTTATTCATTCTCATCTTAGAGAAGTTGTTTAGTCTAACTGTAGACAAGTGGTTTAAATATGTTCAGTCGCATGTTAGAGAAGCTGTTTAAACAAGCTGTTTGTCTTAGATAAGTTTTTAACAATTTAATTATTCTTGTCTTAGACAAGTTGTTAAAGCAAGCTGTGTCATCTCAGACAAGGTGTTTAGTCTCATCTTAGACATGTTGTTTAAGCACATTGTGTCTAGTGTATCTCATTTAAACACATTTTTTTGTCTTCTAATAAAAAAGTTGCGTAAACAAGTTGTCTGACTTTAGAGATAAACGTATGTCAGGTTACTGCAGTTCACAATCTCCACCTTCCAACAGACACTGAAGCATACACACACATGTAGTCCCCAAAACACACACTCGCTGCCCTGCTCACGGTCACTGAGCTCATTCACAACACTGTGAAGTGTACATCTGACCACACCAAGCCTGCTGTTATTGTTTGATTTCCTGGTTTGACCTGCCCTTGTTTTTCCACTCACGTCTCTTGCCTCTGCCTAATTAACTCTGCTGACCAGTGCCTGCTTCTAACCATGACCCATGACATTAAAGCTGTTCATTAGTATCTGCATGTGTCTTCGGCTCTATCAGAATACCTGAAGAACAAGAATTGAAAATAACTTTTTTTCCAAGAGTAAATGAATGACATTCAGCCTCAGAGAGTTTACAACAAAATGCCTAACATATAGGTCAGGATAAACCAGACACTAACCCTAAGCCTAACCCTAGGTCTACAATTTACACCCTCACGCCGAATGTGAAGCACGACTATGGACAGGTCTGTCTACTGAAAATGAACAATAGTTAAAGGTCAAGAAAGCCTTGGTGAATCTAGCCAAGTGAAACACGAGGGCCAGGTTAGATCACAAAACAGACAAACAAACAAACAAATAAACAAACAAACAAACATACCCACACTTACATTGCACCCCAAGCAATTAAATTCCTGGCATGTCAGAAACTCATTCAGTTTTCGATTTGGAGATGTTAATGTCCATTTGGACAGTTAATGAGGCACCGTTGCCTAACCCCAAGACGCTCCCACCCACTGCCCATGCTGCTGCTGACATTCCCCCAATTCCCAGAACTGATTGTTGACACCCAAATCAGGTTTGTAAATGGATTACAGTATACAAGATGGGCACTACGGGATCCTCAAGGGCTTGCTAGGTGCTAGTTAACAGTTCTACTCTCTAAATTCTTTTATATTTAATGTTTTACAGATTACACGTGAGGATTACATGAAAATTAAAGCCCATAATTCTGTAGCAGAGTGTTAATGTGCGAAACATCCATAACATCTCATTTCCCCGAAACACTGGAGGCTCGGCTCTGTACTGACGTTGACCGAGAATGACAGCTGCAGGATGAATTTTTGAAGTGTACAGAAAGATTTTTAACCACTAAGATCCGTTCAAATGCTGGACAGCAATTCATCTTTCGTCTGGACACACTGCCAAAACAGCTAGAAAGGTTTTTAGGTAGAGGAAGTGAAAAATTCCTGAATGGCCAAATCAATCAAGTGACCTGAGCCACATCGAGCTGTGTTTCACTTAAAGATATTGAAGACGTGACCCGAGGTGAAGGGACTTTTTGTTTGAGCGTTATCACAGAACAGAATGAGCAAGGATAAAGCAGTGTATGTAAACATTCATGACATTACAGCTGTGTCATTATGAAGCCAGGGTGGATTTGTATGGATGCAGACTGACTGTGGATCGATTCCTCAGTTTTGCTCCAGTTTTATTTGTGTATTTTTATTAATAATTTCTAATTTCACCTAATCGAAGGGGGCACGGTGGCTTGGTGGTTAGCATGTTTGCCTCACACCTCCAGGGTTGAGGGTTTGATTCCCGCCTCCGCCGTGTGTGGAGTTTGTATGTTCTCCCTGTGCCTCGGGGGTTTCCTCCCCCAGTCCAAAGACATGCATTGTAGGTTGATTGGCATCTCTAAATTGTCCGTATTGTGTGAGTGAATGAGAGTGTGTGTGTGCGATGGGTTGGCACTCCGTCCAGGGTGTACCCTGCCTTGATGCCCAATGACACCTGAGACCCGAGAATAGATCGGACTAGCAGTAGACAATGAATGAATGAATTTCACCTAATCGGAATGTATTATGATGCGTCTGCTTTGCTTTCTAACATAATCATTTCTTCTAATATGTGTTAAGAGCTCAGATCAGATGACTGACCTAATACCAAGATAATAAAGTTATGAAAAATGTCATCACGGTTAGAGGGAACGAGCAAATTCACCATAAGGAGCTCTCCATACCTCTTCTCTCTTACCTTCATCTCGATTCAGCAAACAGTGTTACAAAAAATCTGCTCTTGATGTGGTGAGAGCTCCACTGGTACGATTCTACATGCTTCCAAGATAATAATGGCGAGGTTGTGAAGTTAGATCCTAGGATCTCCAGAGAGCCACTTAAACTTCAATTACTCAGCTATGTGCTTGGATTGGACTTGTTTCCTGCTCAAATAAATAAATACATAAATACATAAATAAATAAATAAATAAACATAAAATATTCTGCACAGAATGGCAACTTACAAGGCCCCATTTTTTTCCTGAAAATTTTGCATAAAACTAAATACGGCAATTAACATATTAGTTTTCCATTATTATTTATTGTAATGTTATTTACGATTATGTCGTTTTGTTTACCGTCTATAAAAGAAACTGTTATTCCTATACGCTTGCCCAATATACATCCGAATACCCTCACATTAATGCTGTTGTCTTGCACATTAACCTCACAGCACGGTTTCTTTTCCAATCCGGTTCATTAGAAAAATAAAACATCACCTGTCACTCTGCAAATATTTATAGACTAAGCCATAACAGATTCTGTTAAATACACCGAAAAATAAATTAAAAATCAACATAAAAACTAAAATACTAAAAAACAACAACTACTAAATGCTAAAAACTAAAAATCTCAGCTTTAGACAGATCCTACTACAGCTACCACTTCACAAGAACATGCTTTTCTAGACCTTCTTACCATTTACACTCTAGCCTTCCAAAAATAGCGCTATCTATTTCCCTGTAAGGGAAGACTGCCATCTTTGGGTCAAGACATGATCCGGAGAATCCTTCTGTCTAGCACTTCACCAATCCAAAATATGTGAATCAGTCCCAACGCAAATATTTGGAAACCACTGCTGGGAGTGATTATCTGATGGTTACTCCTCCACTCTCCAAGCTTCTGTGAGTAAGCGAAGGACACATCTTTACATGATTAGGCATCTAATTTTGAATCAGACTGGTAAAGCTTGAAAACTAGAGCTGCTTGTGTTTACTAATGTGTTGCAATAATTTCACTGGTTTATAGTATACCTGTGAGATATTCATTGCTGACAAATAAAAAAAGAACGTTAGGCAAAATAAAATAAAATGAGCATTTCCACCATTTCAGGTTTAAAGTGAGCAGGAGAGGGAGGAATAATAATATCAGCTCGATGGCCATTGAGGAAAATTTTCTAAGTAATACCTTTTTCATATCAGCTGTGTAACTGTTACAGACACGCCAGGCTCACCACGCACATGCGCACAACGCACGCCCTCTCCAGAGTTTTAATCAGCCACACCTGAGCACGATTACACTCCACTCTCACGGCACTATATATATCACCACCTGAGCACTTCACACCCATCCGATCTCGTTAAACACATGTCATGTGCATGCTTAACTCTTGGACTCTGTTCACAGCTTCTAGAAGCTCATCGTCGCATCTAGCCACGCCGCGCCTCCCGATCATACCCCGGGGTTTCTCCTACACTCTGCTCCGCTCGCGCTTCCAGCTCCAGCTATCCATCCCGCCTCAGATCACCTACAGCCTCCCCGCTTACCTGCAGCTTCACCCGTGCACGCGCACCGCTCTCCGCCCTCTTTCCTCTCCCCTGGTTGCGTATTTAAATGTTCTAATTATCATCTTTAACATTATTTTTTGACACTATTATTATTATTATTATTATTATTATTATTATTATTATTATTATGTTCTAAAACACATACTAGGTCGTATGTCCAAACAATAACAACACTGTTTGTGTACTCATTGTGATGCGGTTTGAGACACAGCCGTGTATTAAAGACTCTGAGGATATAAAGATCTGCTGTTATTGTTGCCTGGTCAGTAGTACAGTTGTGTTCGAACCTGAGCGCTGTGGCGTGAGTTTCCTCTCCTCATGGTGTTTAGAGCAGCTCGGAGGCTGATAGCAGTGAGCTAGCTGTTTAATGTCTCTCTAACTCTCCAGCTGAAAAAAAAATGATAAACAGCAAACCTGTCACAGCTCTGCGCTTTTCTTTTGTGTATTTTTATTACCTGAGCTGTTCCATGTCTCTGACTGATCTGTGTATTTTGCTGTGCGATCTGTCTCGTGGTCTCTGAGCTGTCTTTCAGCTAAAATTTCAATCTGCTCATTGTGAAGGCTCTGACTGTGAGGTACTGTTACACCACCGCCAGAGTGACGCACAACAGCTCAGAAACACCACGTGAAAGACAATCTTTTTAAATTCCCTGACTCAGAAATAAGGTTTAATGGGTTTTTTTGTTTTGTTTTTTTAAAGCCAGTATAGCTTATGCCTTGTCTTTAAAAAAAAACATAAGTTGTCAGTTTCACGTTTATGAACACGTTTTTTTTGTAATTTAAACTCATTATCTGCATTATTTTATAAAGAATGCTATGTAACTTATTTATACTACTTTTATTAATAATAATAATAATAATAATAATAATAACAGATTAAAATACTAATTATATGATTAATAGAGTCATATTATTGATGTATTTTATTTCTGCTATTGTGGCAGTAATAACACTGTAGTATTCAGTGTAGTAACAGTGTATAACATTCGGCTGCATTAAATTATTCAGTCTTGTAAGCAGTTACAATATAAATGAAATTTTAAAAGCTTTTATATAAATTAAAAATAGACAATGCTGACAGTGCAACTAATACAGGCATATTTGGGTAAAGTGTTGAGTCCAAAACAAACGAGATCCATCAGAAGATGCTGTTAGTCGAGTACTGGCATCTGAACGAGAGCAAAAAGCCAGACATCAACAGGGCTCAGCTGGCCATGTACTTGATCAATGAAAACTTTTTAAAGCTAATACTTGTGGCCTCCCTCAGCGGTCTAGACAAGAGCGTACTTGGCTAATTGGAGTGCAGCTAATAGCCTGCAGTGCCTGACTTACAGCAGAGTTATGTCGACAGGCTGCTGGATGTGAACAGGCAAATGAGGGAGAGCACAGAGCACCTTGTCTCCCAGCTCCGAGAGGTGTGTGTAACCTGCACTAAGAGGTGACCACTCAGTGTGAAAGTGTCCCTGAAGGATCCTCCTGTGGCCATGATTCTCGTTTCTCACATCACAATTAAGACAGAAAGCAGGAAATTGGGTAGGACATGAGACTCCTAATTTGGACCATCTACAGGCATGGCTGGCATTGCACTCTCCTGAGCTCTCTCTGTCTTTTACTCTCTCTCTCTCTCTAACACACACACACACACACACACGAGAACAGGAGTGAAATGGCTGACTCAAGCCTAAAAACCAGACCAGCCATTTAATAAACTGACTTGTTCTCATCTATTATCTGAGGTTTAAAAAATCCCGATCTGGAATCCAGTGATTCATTGTGCTTCCTAAGTTCTACACACTGTTCAGAATTACACTGAATAATTATTGTATTATGCTAAATTTATTCCAGGCTGATATATTCTATTTCACTCTTAACTCAGCTAATAAAAAGCAGAGGTGTCATACACACGTCCCACAGGCCGGGACACAACCCGGGAAAGGTTTTAAACTGACGCACCAGAAGAACTCACATTCTGTCTTCTACATTAAAGATCATTTTGTTGACTGTAATAGAAATGAAAGATATGAAACAAGTAGAACTCAACAAACAGGAATGCAGCCAAGCATCCCACCAAGCAACAAGCAACCACTGCACTCGTTCTTGTTCTTGCCTCAAATCCGCTTAAAACCACTTTAAACAGAAACAAAGATATTGTGAAAGGAAGCTAAGAACGGATGGATCGATGACATGGTAAAAATACGAAGCCAGGAAATTGACCTTGAAATCCTGAAGATGAAAGTGTCAGTACTTGTAGGAGAAACCAAGAGAAAGCTGTTGAACTCTTCAGATATGTTGACCTTGCTTTGACCTTGACCCTGTTTGGATCAATTCCAAAATCTAATCAGTTGATTAAATTTAACAGATATTCAAGCACTCATTGGGATGGATTTATGAACAGATAACCTGAACACACGTCTCGACCACGTAGTAATTAAACAGAACGATTCTTTTTTCTTTTCTTCCACTAGGGAGAAAAATTGGAGAGCAATAAACATAAACTCAAACCTCAGAGTGATAATGATATGTTATAATTATATACAGTTCTTCAATAGGAAGCTAAAACTTTCATGCTGTAACCGTGACTCTTTTCATACTTACTTTAAGGCTTTCACAGCAAGAGGAGTGAACACTAAACGCCGCTAAACTCTGACTTTTTTTCCCCGCAAACTATCTTGAGTTCTCTCACATCAATATCATGGGCTGTTGTGTGTTTATGCATGAAAAATAAACCAGCTGAAAATTCAAGATAAATGTTGAAAAAATTAGTGTAAAAAGAACAAAAAAGTAGTTTGTGTGTGTGTGTGTATGTGTGTGTGTGTGTGTGAACCACATGAGCTAATGATCAGGAAAAGAAATGTGCGCTGGGAATGTCTCTCAGATTAAGTGCATGTGATGTAACTCTGTTGTGTCCCACACGTCCTCCGAGTCAATTAAATCTCAGTTACTCACACGACTGATACGATGTCCCCACGCTGCACCTCATAGTTCCTCACACTCCAGCGGTTCAGAAGAACGACGTCAGATGATGAGGCTCCCTGAGGGTTCAGCGAGGGCTGATGGGAAGATTAAAAAACACAGTTTTTATTACACGCTCTGCACTTAGTTTCAGCTGTGACTTGAAGCAGGACACAGAACACACACGAACACACACATACACACAGGATAAGAAAAGACCTATCATCTATTTGAATTCATTTAGAAATTCATCATGACCTATTTCTTAAACTTAAAGTAGCAGTTTGTAATTATTTTACAGTATTTCAGGATTTATTAAAGATATCCACTTTTAAAGTTGGTCATGTGGATATCTAACTGCACTTTTAAAGGCAACATTGATAAACAATGTGCATAAAAAGCTCCATAGTTAGTTAAAAGCTTTTTTTTTTTTACAAATAGAAAATACCATGACTGTTATAAAACCTTCCAACCTTCTGGAACCTTCCAACTTCCATTGTTGTTAAAGTCCAAACCCACACATGGTGCATACTAATGAAACCCTTAAAGAAGAATAGTTTGCTTTCCTTTTTGTGACAGTTTATGAAACAACTTGGGTGTGACGACAGACTCTCGAGCATGAGAGCGCACTGATATGACACACAGGCATCCGGTGCATCATTAAGCCAGATCTCCGCGAGTCATTTCACGCTTGCCGGGGTAATTGACAGAATATCTCTTATCTGCTTTTTTTCCCAAAATAAATAACCTGACGAGAGCTCGCGGCTGGGGAATTTATCTCTGTCACAGATGGTTGCTCTATCATTTTTATTCAGACATCCTCTCTTATTCTGAACCGATGTCAGCTTTCAGCAACGTCCAAGGAGTTCACTTTTTTTTTTAATTACTTACTGAACAGGCAGGAAAGAGCCATTCATAAATAAAACGGTATAAATGGATGTGTGATGCCATGGATGAAAAAGCAGAGGGGAATTAAACAGGTGGAGGGCAAAAACATCTGGCGTATTGCTCATCTGTTCAGCAAACAACCAAATTAAAGTCTGCTTACTGAACAATGATTTGCTTTAATGTTTCTCTGGAGCAAAAATCGTTCTACATCAGTGAATGATCATTTGATAGTCTGTACATACATATGTATTTCTCCAGCTTTAATATGTCAAGTCATTGCTGAGGATTAATCTTTCTGAGGAAAAGGTGGCCGGAGAGCTCACCTGCATGGACGCTCCTTCCACCCGTGCCACGTAAGCGAGCCGATCCAACGTCGTCACTGTGACGGGAACGGCTACAAAGAATCCGCTCACAAACGCTTTCACGTATTTCCGTCCGAATCCTGCTGTCTGAGCCATGTCCTGCAAAGACAGAAAGATTTACTGCAGCTGCTTGTTAAATAATGTCCATACACTATAAAACCTCACCACAGCTTTAATAAATACCTACAGTGATCAAAACTATTATACTCTCACCAGATACATTAAAAGGAAGACTTTTACACCTTTATCAGCCAATCATGTGGCACAGGAACAAGGAGAAATATCAAAAGCAGACAGGTGAAGACTCACCCAAATGCATTCATATGGCAGGATTAACAGTCACTTATTTTACATAAATAGTCAAGTAGGTTTTTATAGTTATTCCTTTATACAGCTGGTATACATTAGAACATTGGTGCAACATTTCCAAAAGAAGTAAAATAAATACACAGGACAGTAAATACACAGGACACAGACTGTAAACTGTAAGTTATTGGATCATATAGCAGTAATAGTTAGAGCAGTAACAGTGGCAGAAAAATTGATTTCCATAATAAAAGGAGTCTGATTTGTAAATCTTGGTAAAGTGTGCTGTGCAGTGGTACTGAGGATAGTGACACTGATAAAATAATAGTCATGTTTTAGTCATTTGGTTATTTTCCAAAAACAAAAAGTTTCCAAAAAGTAAAAGCATGAGAAGTGCACTTCCTGAAGAGCTTGCAGAGTGATTGTGCAGCTTTAAGCAAATCCGTCTCGTCACTGAGGAGATGCTGCTTTAGATGGCTGAAGTTTTCTGTAAGGCCATGCTTAATGAACGTTTATGAACAGAGTCTCCAGTGTCTTTGCATTGTAACGTCAGTACACTTTCCACAAGCGAGTCTTCGGGACTTTCTAATTTCTTTGTAATATAACAAACTGCATTTTTTGTCTTCCTTTGTCTCACTAAACTCAAGACATGGGGGGAAAATGGAGGCTGGTGAGAGGAACATTTATAGCTGCTGTAAAGGAAGTGATAACAGGAACTTCTCACAGATGCTCCAAAACATGAACTGCTACTATAAACTATAAAAGTATTACACCTTATTGATTACAAAATGCATCATTATAAATGTTAGAAATCACAGTGGTATAAGAGGAATAAATCATTAATTTTTTTTTTGTTAAGAAAACAAATCAACTTTATGTGATTATTTGATTTTATTTCTTATCTATAACACCACAGGTCATGTTTTATTCCTAATTTCAAATTTTTTATTACCGCAGTAGTAAATGCTAAGACACATATGAATGTTAGATTAAATGATTTAGATGATTAATGACTGGACTGTTACATCTACACTGTATCCTTGCTCTTGGTGTCAGAGGCGTGACCAGAATTTGTGACTGAAATCATGATCCTCATTATCAGTATTATCAATAATAATAAATAATAAATACGGAATAACTCTAGCCTTCTGAATGCTGTCCTTCTATCTTTCTTTCATATAAACAATATATAAAAAGGACAGCTTGGTTTCCACAAAGCTTCATCAAATCACTGCTTATTTCGATTTTATACAACAGCTGTTGTTGTTGTTGTTGTATAACACTTTGAGCTACTTGCACTTCATTAACTTATTTATTTCATGTGATCATTTTAGTGTTTTAGAAAAGTGATGAATGATTCCGAGGAGAACATTTTGGTCATCTAAATGTCTTTAAATTCAACACTGTGATGTCATACACCATGATAAAAGATTATTAGTGTGATATAAACACGCCACACAGAGGGAGAGGAGTTAGTAGTAGAAAAGAGAAGATTTAATGCAGATTTTTATGGCTTTGTTGTTTGAATCCTCATTAGAGTACTAATGGTTCCTGAAAGGGAACTGAACCGCAGCCTTTCATGTATTCTCACAGCGCACTGCTTTTGCCTAATTAAGAATTCTTTTGCTTAAACAGAGGACATAGTAATTATGAAATCCCCAAACAGACCTTTAAAGTTCATTAAAAAAAAAAGATATTATGCAAGCTGGACAGAGTGATTGCTGTGTAACGTACTGTGGTGTAGAAGAGACTTGCCAATTACAAGTGTCCTCTGTTCTACAAGCTCAAATAAACTAATTAAACGCTAAAAACAAATGTCTGTTTACTTTTTTAATGACAGTACTGCTACAGACCAGGCTATGTGGACAGGGTCATTTCCTTTCTAATCCATGTGGCTCTACACCATGTCATGTGGATCATCTCAACATAATAAAGGTACTATTGGAAGTTAAAGATAAAACTGTATACAGACTTTTTTTGCTGGAGTTTGCTGTTATTAAAAAATGATTGAATGGATGATGAATAATTAATGAGGGCTGATGTTATGCAACAGAGTTACTGTTAGCACCCTGAAGGCCATTATTTACCTGTAACAACACCTCCCTTTATTTCTCTTACACATCAGCAACTTGTCCATGATTACATTTTTATTAATTAAAGAATGACTTTGTATAAGTTTACAGTTACATTTAATGTTCCACAAAACAAATTAGATTCTGTTATAAACAGCTGTTCCTTCACTAGACTCTTTTTTCTGCCTTGGGAAAAAACCCTGCAGCTTATCTAAAACAGAGAAACCAGATAAGTACCTCCATCTGATACCAGTACTGGAGACTCCTTCAATACATGTTAAAAAAAAAAGAAACATCTCCTTACATAAAAACTCAACATAACATTTCCTTCTGTTAATTAATGGTCAAATAAAATTTAGGCGTATATTATGGGAGGCCAAATGACTGTATATATATATATATATGAGTGGAGAACACCGTTTAGACTGTTTTGGTTGAAATGTGAGTCACATTTTTTCAAAAACTGGAGCCAGAGTCTCCCCAGAAGTGATGGAGGGCATATAATAGTTATAAACCATCTCAGGACAAAACTCCTGGCTGAGGGTCTGTTTTAATGGTTTACAGCAGAGCAAAACACGCCTTTGCTACATGGCTGTAATCTCAGTCTGAGCTTCAGGTCCATGTTGGAAAGCGTGTAACGTTCATGGCTGTCATTTCTAACCCAACATTAAACTTTCGATCACCTTTTATCTCCTATAAAACACATTTATCTGAAAGAAACAAATCGAGGTAGATATCAAGGTCACTTGGCAAAAGAACAGAAGAAGACAGAAGACTATTCCTAAAAAGCATTTGTGGAAATGTAAATTAGAGTCTTTTCCCATCCACTAACTACGGAAATGGGCGGGGTTAGCAACAGTACTGCAGCGGCTACTTGGTGAAGCCATACAGTCCCCTTTGAATGAACTGTTACTGTAAAAAAAAAAAAAATTAAAAAAAGAAATGACCTATCACAAATACAATAATATAAACCTGTAATCTGAAGCGGTCATTACTCTCAGAGCTGCTTTCATTTTACAGTCCTGGCATTTGGTGGATTTGCTTATCCAGAATGATTTACAGTACAGTTATCTACCTGAGCAGTTGAGGGTTAAGGGCTTTGCTCAAAGGCCCAGCAGTGGCAGTTCTAGGATTTCATCTCACAACCTTCCGGTTACCTCATTGACATTTGGCAGACGACCTTATCCACAGACTTACATTTATCTCATTTATATACCTGAGCTGTTGAGGGTTAAGGGCCTTGCTCAAGGGCGCAGCATTGGCAGCTTGGTGGTCCTGGGATATGAATACACGACCTTCCAATCAGGAGTCCCAAGTCTTAACCACTGAGCTACGACGTTCTATCACAAAGCCACATTTGGAGACGCTCGGCTTAACCGTGTGACTAGTGAAGGCTTAGTAAATATTAAAACTAAACGCAGCCTGGAGAGCTTTAAAGGTGTCGTTCAAAGCACTAATCTTGAGGAGGATCTGACACTCTCTAAACCCGAGGAGTACAAAGCAGCACAGTAAGCCCATTCAAGCACAAAAATCTGTGATGTCAGGAGCACGCTGGCACTTTAAACCCACTTTCCAGTGAAATCCCTTAATCAAAGTTGGTTCGAGACAAATACCGTATGAAGGTAATAAGCCAATTTTTTCTAGCAAAGCCCACATGCAGGATTGCGTTAAGCTGCCTGACGGGTCTGAGGATACCAGCTTCAGAAGTCGAGAGGATAATAACAACCACCAGGATGGAAATCTCTAAAATCTGAGAGCATCCTGCTGGGAAAATCTGAACCAAGTAGCTCAACAGAAGGGCCGCCACCATGCCTGTGCTTTGGCACTGGCAAACCTTGGCATGGAGAACGCAAACACTATCTCTTTTTCCCCTCTCCCTTCACACAGTTCTACAGTGATGGCCGATATTGTATTTCTCTTTATTAAACAACTCACTGTGAAGTTTTCATCTCAGAAGAGAGAAAAGCAGGCAAAGGGAAAAGAGCTAGCAATAAGCAGTGCTAAATTATCTGTGCTGATATATGGAGAACCCTACCAAGTACCATCTGTCAAGCAGTTCTAACAGTAATCGCTTTCCAGAGCCTGGTGCGAAAGATTTCTGCTTTCCTCACAGCAACACATGACGGTCATTTTTTTCCATCTCCAAGGATGCTATTTTAGTTAATCTCTCCATAATCAGGCAACCCACATTCTCACCACGAGCCCACACGCTGAGAGGTGGACTGGACCGAGTACTGAAGACCAGCATTCATGTATTAACAGCTTATAAAAATATGAATTTAGTACTGTTGGATTTCTTAGGGGTGTACACAACAAATTGAAAATTTATTAGAAACTTGTCTTGTAGCTACCCTCCATTTGTTGATAGACTTGGTAACTAAAAAAACCTACAAAGCAATCTATTTGGAAATGTTAGGATACTAAATGGCCAGAGAGCAAAGCAGTCGCCATGCTATTCAGACACTCGATGGTAGTGTTCACATCACTGCAGTACACTGCGTGTAGTACGTCATTTGGGACGCAGCTTTAGTTTGGATTAATGCATTTACCTAGAGCTCACCATACATTATTACATTACATTAACTAAACATTTTTAGCCTGGAGGCTTCTGGACAAACAAACATGGTTCCAGCTTGAGACTGAAGCATCACAGTGGCATCATTAGAGATTAGAGAAATTTAGCTTCTCACCTTAGAGACACACCAGCAGTGGGTGCTCAGTTTAAACACTGAAATCGACAAGGCATTTCTTTTCCAGACTTTAAGAGACTTATGTCTTTACTTACAATTACTATAATGAATACATAAATATTTACATATGTACTCTGCCTGAGATGATCTTAATGAAGAGACTGCGATATAAATATTCGACGAAGATCCTCTAACGAGAGATCTGCGATTAAAGCAAATGTCCTGCTGTACGTCAGTCGAGTTGTGCTGAAGATGCATTTGACCGTAAACCTCCATGAAAGTGCGCTTGAGGGAATTTTGTTTGTGTCTCAACACTACCACTGTATTTGTAGCTGTCCCATAATCCTTTGCTGTTTTGCTATTAGTGGTTTTCAGTAGAATGTCATAGCACCAGTCACAGTTTCAACAGAGATTTTAATCTAAAATCTTTTAGTCTTTGGTTACAAATATATTGGCACTAAATTGGCTGGTGCTTTTTTTAACAAAAAGCATTGTCTCAAAGCAGCTTTACACAACATAAACAACAAACATACAAACAAACAGTTCTAGATGTTAGACAAAATATTTATGCTCTACACCCTTAACTCTCACTTCAGTGTCTTTCAGCTGTTTTATGCTGCATTTTTAGCCCATTTTTTATAATGTAAAGCTGAGGAAATAGCCAGCATAATTAACTATATGTTTGTTTTCTCCAAGTAGCTGCACATAGCTATGACTTCATTACGTCCACTGTGGATATTATTTCATGTGGTCCAGTATGTCCATCATGTCCTTTTGAAAAAGCCGGTAGGGTTCATCCATGTCCAGGTACTCATTTTGTGTAAGGAAAATTCAATTTATCCAAACAAACAAAAAGTTTCTACTCTTTCTTTACATGCAGTTTATTGTACACTTGCCTCTACACTGACCACTAGTATAGTTTTGCAAGGTTGTTGAGGTCATTTTTGTTCGGAAGTTTGTGAGGAAGCATGGGTGCAGTTTGTGTCTCAGACTGTAAAGCGCAGCAGACCTTGGCAGGACAGAGACCAAAAAGATGCATGCACTAATGTCCACTCTGATGAAATATGGTCATCTAAGGTCGTAAATTAAACATATGCCATAGGATAGTAATCATGGTTAGTATGATATCACAAAAAACACACAGTTATCTATTGTAATTAATTAATATTTCTCGAGCCAGTGAATGATGGTTTCAATAATCTGTTCCTATAATTGAAGTACCGCGACCCGGCTCTGGATAAGCGGAAGATAACGGATGGATGGATGGATATCTGAAGTAATAGAGTTTACAGCATTTTATGTGGTGTAACAACTAATACGTGATATTAGTATTTCACAGTATTTGCTGATAATGAGGAATAATGAGGAAATTATCAAAAACGTATGTCTGTAATTTAAATCAAGCTTAAGTCATTTTACTCAAAATATACTGCATTTGCACCAGCTCTCCCAGTCTGGAGTACCCTGCTCTGACACAAACTGATCAATTTCATTCTATTAAATTATAATAATCTCTGTGGAACTGCAGGAGGATGTGCTTGTGTCTGCTAGGAGAGAACAGCATTATTATCATTATTATTATCACACCAATGTTTACTCCTGCACGCATGCGTATTATATCTGTAAGATTTTTGTGCACGATGCCTGCCCCTTTTCCAGCGCGTGACTGTAACCTGTGCTCCCTGAACGGCACGCGCAGCGTCCTACACTTTTAATACCCTAGCTAGCCATGCTAGTTTTCCTGCTAATATTATGCTAAGTGCCAATCTATTTAACTACTGTACTTCATTCGTAGACGCCTTCTTATAGCTGTGTTTAAACACTATTCAGAGCAGTGAAAAAGGCCGAGTGTGTTGTGTAGATTAAACCCAAGTGTGTTGTGTAGATTAAACCCGAGTGTGTTGTGTAGATTAAACCCGAGTGTGTTGTGTAGATTAAACCCGAGTGTGTTGTGTAGATTAAACCCGAGTGTGTTGTGTAGATTAAACCCGAGTGTGTTGTGTAGATTAAACACGTGTTGTGTAGATTAAACCCGAGTGTGTTGTGTAGATTAAACCCGAGTGTGTTGTGTAGATTAAACCCGTGTGTGTTGTGTAGATTAAACCCGTGTGTGTTGTGTAGATTAAACCCGAGTGTGTTGTGTAGATTAAACCCGTGTGTGTTGTGTAGATTAAACCCGAGTGTGTTGTGTAGATTAAACCCGAGTGTGTTGTGTAGATTAAACACGTGTGTGTTGTGTAGATTAAACCTGAGTGTGTTGTGTAGATTAAACCCGAGTGTGTTGTGTAGATTAAACCCGAGTGTGTTGTGTAGATTAAACCCGAGTGTGTTGTGTAGATTAAACACGTGTTGTGTAGATTAAACCCGAGTGTGTTGTGTAGATTAAACCCGAGTGTGTTGTGTAGATTAAACCCGAGTGTGTTGTGTAGATTAAACCCGTGTGTGTTGTGTAGATTAAACCCGTGTGTTGTGTAGATTAAAGCCAAGTGTGTTGTGTAGATTAAACACGTGTTGTGTAGATTAAACCCGAGTGTGTTGTGTAGATTAAACCCGAGTGTGTTGTGTAGATTAAACCCATGTGTGTTGTGTAGATTAAACACGTGTGTTGTGTAGATTAAAGCCAAGTGTGTTGTGTAGATTAAACACGTGTGTTGTGTAGATTAAACGTGTGTTGTGTAGATTAAACCCGAGTGTGTTGTGTAGATTAAACGTGTGTTGTGTAGATTAAACCCGAGTGTGTTGTGTAGATTAAACGTGTGTTGTGTAGATTAAACCCGAGTGTGTTGTGTAGATTAAACCCGAGTGTGTTGTGTAGATTAAACCCGAGTGTGTTGTGTAGATTAAACGTGTGTTGTGTAGATTAAATGTTTGAGTTAAAAAGGAAGCTAGTCTCTAAGCGGCTCCACTCACCGACACTGTGATCCGCGTGCAGCGCCGCTGCTACGTCACGACTCTACCTCTGTTTATTTGTCCGCGCGGTCCTAAAGTACACCCCGTTTAACCCTATATACACAACGCCGTGCATTAGCATTGAAGGCTAATCACACCACATACATACTGTACAGTAGGGACTTAAATAAAAAGTGAGGAAATGAAAGGAAATATTGAAATAACATTACACATCTTTATACTTAAATACACATTAATTAGTTTCACCTCAAACACCACAGTCTTGTAAGGTAACATTACCTCATGGTGTGTTAACATGTCTGTTTTGGAAGGCTGTGTTTGGCCCTTACTATACAATGTCCTGCCAATGTTGGCAAAGCAGCACTTTTCACAGTGACCCTGCCAAAATGGACCCAACACTGGTGCAGCGGTGGCAGAGAAGCTTTTTTCATAACTTCATTTCAGTACTTTATAAGTGGGTGATGCCTGATGGTGGCCCAGCATTGGCTCGATGGACAACGTTGGCACCCAATGGAATAGTCTCAGTAACGTCATCTGGGCCTTTCTAAAGACTTTCTGAGCATGCATTAGCTAATGTCTGCTAAAAGGAAAGTTTAGAAAGTGCTGGTTTGCTAAAATTGACCAAGTGGACATTGGGCCAACCCAGTGGATTTGCTGACATTGGGCCAGTGCTGAACAGGTCGATTTAAAAGTGGATGAAAGTCTGTCACCTGGGATGAAAATCTAATGTCTGGGAATCAGTTTTCATGAGCGAATTATGAAAGACCATTTTATTAAGCCATCTATGCAAAAATCATCATCTTTGCCCAAGATAAACCCATTCTAATTAGTCAGCATTGATATTTCTGTAGTAACAGCTATATTAGCAAGCTTTCTAAGCTAATGTTAGCTGACTAATAAATAAATAATGATGTACTTGAACTAGTGTTCTTATGTCAAAGGAAAATTGTTTATTTGAAACCCTTAATAGTTAAGTCTATCCATTTTCAGCCATTTTGGCAAAGCTCCTGGGCAATTATATCGTCAGTCCAGACTCCTGTCTACTCAGATGGGTTGAGACCCACGACCCAGACCCTTTCAGGTGACTGTGTAAGTAATCTGTAATTTTGTTTTATAAAACCAAATATCAAAAAATTCATTTTTAGAGTGCTTTGGTTACTGCATGGTTCTCTAGAGCAACTTATTTGTGGTTAATTCTATGGCAACAGGGATCATATTTGTATGTTAATGCCTGCAAAAGGATTTTATTTATATAACTATTAGTAGTGTTATGCACTTTGAATTGGAAAAAAAACCCAGAATTTATATATTTTAGTTTAGTTCTGGGTGACGAAGTAATCCAGACCCTTCGGTATATGTTCAGTTATTTTTGACACATTGCACCATTTTAAAATCAGCATGCACATTCAGTTCGTCTGTTCATGCTAATGTCACAAAATGATAAAACAACACAAATAATTATTCACTCTATTACCTAATTTGTGTTATAAGTGTTTTTAATAGTGGAATGTTAATATGGTTTTATCCTTTTAACCATTTTTTTTTTTTTTTTTACATCAATCAACCTTTAATCATTAATGTCTAATAGTCAACATTTACAAATAAAAATTTTCATTGCAACATTCAAAGCCTATGAACTGGTTACATTTTCATATAAACACAGTTTGTACAAAATCTGTAACACGGGCTATATGGAATACTTTCATCCCATTATATGATATAAAGTACAACTTTACAGGTTCAAAAAATTGAACAAAAAAAGATAAAACCTAATCCATACAAAAGGTGAGACAAAGTGAGGGAAAAAGAGAGAATACAAGAATACTAGTTTGTTTTTCTAAAAGTGGTCACTAGGCAATCCATTAAAAATTACAAAATTGCCTAGAACGAGCAACTTTAGGAGCATAGGCATATGTGAACACAACTGCAACACTGTTTATCAAGTCCTTCACAAAGCAACGTACTAATGGCCACCATTTACAGAGTCATGCGTTTCCAAGCCTGAATCCACTTTAGCTGCTATTACTCGGGTTTTAAGAAACCGATGACCGATATAAGATTGAAAACTGTGCTTCTTTAGCAGAACAATAAAATTACAGCGATGTTCAAACAACAAACAAACAATAAACAAACAAATTCTCTAGCTGTGCTGCTTCAATCATATTATTAGTATTTAGTTAGTATTAGTGTCACTCAGTTGCAAATTCTTCATTTTTAGGCACAGGTTAACGTTTCGTCTCAGTGTGGAAAAATGATTCGAAATATTTTTTGTTAGTGCTGGAATTACTCAAATTACCCTGTAAGAAATTGAGTGGGATGACTATTACACTGTCTTCCATCGAGAATATTTCAATCCAAAATTCAGACAATGAAAAGGGGACTTTTCCAGATTTTTTTTTTTCCCAGAATAGATGCAAACATCATAGTAACAGTATACTGACAAACAGAGGAGCAGGAATATCAACTAGAAACAAATTAAACAACCATTAAAATGTCAAAAGGTGGTGTTGTGGGTCTCTTACAGTATTAATCATCGTTACAGTTAAACCCGTGAAATGATTTCTGGCTGCGGATCGGCAGTGAACAGCTATCAGATGTTTTGTCATTCTTGTCGCTTTTTCACTAAAGATTTTTTTGCATTTGTCGTTGCATTTGTGGCGGCACACCGAAGGTAATATATTTTACAGGAAAGGTTACTTTTCAGGCATCGGTACGTATAGACAGATATTACATTTTCATATCATGGTAAATTGCCTAGCCTGTCTTCCAGGTCTCCAATATTATCAACATTAAGCTTTTTAAAAATACATTCTCTGAGGACGAAAAGCATCAATTTCATCACAGTCCAAATTAAGGAACATTAGGAGACAGCCGTCCATGTGGGACAGACGCAGTGTCCAAAATAATGATATTAATATTGATTGTTAAGCTTTGCTATCTATTTTTGTAATCGATTATCAGCACATGCCTAGTAAAATGTTCAAACTCACTTGAAAAGGCTTTAATACATGTTTAAATCAATGAATGTTAAAATAATTTTGGAAAATCTGAAAGGAGACAAGGGGAAAAGTCTCGAACACGGTACGAATTTGTCCTGTAGAATCATTCGACTGAAACTCCATTAATAACTGACATAAAAAATTGAATGTAAAAAAATCTAAAAAAAAAAAAAAATCATTAATAATGTAAAATATTTTTACATTCTTTAAGAAAGTTGAAACAAGGACTAAAAGCGGATAAAAAAAACTCAGTACAGTGTTCCTTTAATTCCATGTCCGCTGTGCTTTCGGCAGTTAAGAACAGGTTTTAAGTCTTGTGCATGACCGCCTGAAATACAAATCAAGATCGCTTTCCGCATATAACACTCCAACATATGACGCTTTAAACCGCCGCGTTGTTGAAGCATTTCTGCTAACGTCAGAATAAACGTTCTGAAACCAATCTGTGCCCTCTGTGCTTTGAGTGTCACACTCTTTAGGAAACTACACTGGTTATATTGCTTGATGCTGTACATGCCTCATGCTATCGTACTCTAGGCCTCAGCGCACTGCATAAAAAGCACATTGTCAAGCACAAGCATTCACGCGGCTATGTGAGCTCTAAGCGGCCCTAGCTACTCTCACCGACAGAAATGTTAATACTGATTTGTTTCTTTGGCACAATACTTGGAGACCACACGATTCGGTTACATTGCACAATTAACGGTCAGGCAGGTTCGGCAGCTACAAGGCTACGTCAGAAAGAAACACTAAGAAATATGTAGCACCTTTCAGCCATTCCAGAAAGGACAAAGCGGTTAAAACAGGATGCAGGACTCGCTGCACATCTTTGTCCATGTATAAGGCCTAAAAACATTGCCGTCAAATAAGCAGAATACTGTACAGATAGGAGCTTTTTGTACATCTATCAAAAATACCGGTATGATTCAGACCTTTGCTCTAAAGTGGTATGTGGACCTGCCAGATCTAAAGACTGAACTGTAAACTATATGCCCTTTTGGAGTAGATTCTAATCTCTTAACGGCTATGCTTGTACGCGAGTCTCACTAGCCATGGATGTATACTAATGGAAAATATGTGCGATATATAACGCTGAGCCAATTCCAGTTCAGCTGTAATAATTGGTCATGAGAACTTGAAGCGCTGATATATCTCCATGCAGAGTGTGAATTGAATAAAAGTTTTCCAAAAAAAAAAACATTCACGAAAAATAAACATAGAACCCACCGGACGCTGCACTTACGCAGGTTATCCATTAATAACGCACAGAAGATTGCAAGAAGCAAGACAGCCACTGCAGTAAAAAACGCGATTGCGTTCCTTTTAGTTACTACAAAAAAATAAAACTGCATCTGTAATATATTCCTGCTTGCCTCACGGAATCACTTGACTTTGTCTAGTAGGTGAAGTCAGGGTGAACGGATCTGTGGTATCATTGCGAAAAGGATTAGTTTTCAATGATGAAACATCTTCAAGACTACACGTCAAGTCCAGACACTGTGACTCAGTACTTACTACCAGACATTCACGATAACCTGGATGATCTGCATAGACAGTTCCAAGTATTACTCCTGTGCTGGAACTCTACAGCTGCGAGACTTTCCGTGGCGTGATCCTGTGCCGTGGCTCCGAGTTGATTCTCTGCGTGCGGCTTAGTTGCGGTTTGGCGGGCAGGCTGGTGCTGTCTGTGGCAGGTGGCACCGACAGGCTGTGGGGAAGTGGGGTGGCGCGGCGCGGGTTGTTCCTCTCGTACACGCTGTAGGGCGGTGGCGTCTTGCTGCCGCGGCGGATGGCGTTATCGGCGGGCAGGACCACGGGCACGGACGGCTCGGGTGGTGCCGCGTCGATGCCACAAGTCTCGGACACGCTGCAGCGACTCAGAGACGAGATGCCGCTGCTGTAACTGCCCGAGCGGGCGGGAGAGTGCGACGCTAAGCTGCCCGTGGGCAAGCCGTCAGTAGGAGAGGGGGTGAGGGGAGGAGCTGAGGTCTGTAGAACGACAAGATGGCCATTATTTGAGATCATTTTCTTTTGTATGGTTTTACTGATTAAATTCATAATGATATGTTGTAATATTTTATGGAATATTCACCATATGATCATTCTACAGCCCAGTATAATAATGTTTTGGTATATTAAACATATTTTACAAGCTTCATATTCTTTTAATTGCTCCATATGTTGTCTCCTGCATATCACCAAGACTAATCAAATACTCATAACGAATGTGTAATAACATAATGTGTGTGTTTTATTTAGCAAGTGATACCAGCATACAGAAGATTCCTTCGCAGGATTTATTATTAATCCCATCCGTGCTTAATTTCCTGTCTAACCCCCCCACCCCCCAATATAATTATTTCCTGCTTCCTGACTTTATAGTGAATTGGCTGTCGGTGATGTTTGTTATATGTTGAAATGTTATACATTTCAGAGGATTGGTCCTCACAGACTAATACCTACCTTTTGAGGAGACTTTGAGGTTGGCATAGGAGACAGAGCTCTTATGTTCTTGCTTTGAGCTGCTTACAAAATACACACAGAGCAATATAACAATATAACACACATCAGCTCACAGCATATATGTTTACATCCATTTATCCCACACAAGGTCGCATGGAACCTGGATCCCAGGGGAACAACCTGGACAGGGTCCCAACTCATCACAAGGCATACTCACACACACTCAGACACACTCACACATTACAGATAGTTTAGAGAAGCCAATCAGCAAACAGAGCATGTCTTTGAACAGGGAGAGAAAACCTGGAGAACCTGGAGGAAACTCCTGAATCACAGGGAGAACATGCAAACTCACACACACACACACACACACACAGAGCAGAGGTGGGAATGGAACCACCAGCCCTGTTGGCGCAGTATATAGGGTATACAATACTGTGCAAAGTCTTTGTGAAGAAAAACGAAAAGGCTTCGTGTTCCCAAGCAAACATCTCTCTCTCTCTCTCTCTCTCTCTCTCTCTCTCTCTCTCTCTCCTTTAACTTTACTAAAGACCTCTCTCTTCTTGCCTTTCTCTCACTTCTCTTCCACTGAAAATCCTTCAACATATTTATATATTTTTTTACTTTCTCTGGAGTGAAGCTGTTCAGCTTTGATGAACTTTAGATACCAAACATGCATTCAAAAACAAACACATAAATATCAGTAAAAAGTAATAAATCTAATCAAATCTAATCAATATGTGGCATCAATACTATTTGCACTCTATCTGTTCTCGAATTTTTTTCCTGTTGTGTAGTTTTATATAGAAATCATCTGGCAAGAGACGTGTCTTGTTTCTGCAGGCGACTTCACACAGCATCCATTATCCTTAACACTGTTCTATAACTTTTTGTTCTATTCATCGCTGTAAAATGGACTTTTCTGGAAAATCTGTGTTTGCAAATCTAAAATATGATTTTACTACATCCATCACACACGCATTCACGTGTTCAGGCAATTTAACATAGCTAATACACCTTGTTTTTGGGAGTGAAACAGAGAACCCTGAGGAATCCCACATCGACATGAGGAGAACATGCACAGAAACCCAAACCACAGCTGAAGATAAAACCTGGATGGATCTGAGATGTGAAGAAACTACATGCTGTACCACAATGCTGTTCTCAAATAAACATCTATGCAAAACTGATCTAAATATCGTGATCATGCCTAAGACTTCGGCTCTGTCGTGTGCATGTGGTTTAATATGTTCTGTGCTGAAGCAGGAGTCTTACCGGTTTCTGCTGCGGGGAAACTGGCTTCACAACGTGGCAGGCTTGCATCTATCTGGAACGGCATCATCCTCTGCAAGCGGCACACAGAAACGGGTCGTATCACGTTTCACACGGCTGCTTACCTGAGAGAGTTTTCTCAACTCGGCTCACCTGCGTGGGGTCCAGAGGGTTGGAGAAAACACCGCTGCACAGTCGGTCTCTGGGTGAGAGACATGCGCTCTCTTTTGAATGCTTGTGTTTGTCCAACGGCAGTGGAGACGCTGATGGGAGGGAATCTACACGGCAGATTGTTTAAAAGGCAGGAGAATAAGACCAGGTGACAAAACAGCATCCTGGTCATTCATCACTCTGCCAAACAACGCAAGATAAACAAGCAAACCTGCCCACCTCAAAGAGGAATAATAAGTAGTCTGAGAGAGAAATGCAGTAAAATACACTGCCTTTAGGAGCTCAGTGTGCTAACTCATGATGATGACATGTTGAATTTTCACTATAGTTTGCAATGCTGAATCACAGTGTGGGATATTTTCCACACATCCATACACTCACCTCTATTGCTTGAGGGAGCCGAGTTGTTCACGTTATGTGAGCCGGAGTGGTTCGAGCTGAGGCTTGAGGTAGACGGACTTGGCTGTGGACAGAAAAACAGGTCAGCATGCCAATTATGACAACTTCAGCAACAAAGCTACATTCACACATGCAGCGATTTTATTTCCTCGAGCGCTAATAGGTGTTCCTACTACTGGTTGCCATAGTGATAACTTTAAGAGCGGGTAGCTTTGCTTTGTTGGATGTCAGAGAGGGTTGGTAGGGAATACTTTGGCTGCAACACACCGGACATAACCACCATGGACGTTATAAATCACAAGGAATAGGCACAGTTCTGGAGCTTGAGTTCCACCAATATTTTAGAGAATAGTTTAGATTTAGACCTGTTTATCATGCAGGACACCTGATGGAGTATGGTATCAGTGGTATTACCCATTGTAGTGTCCATTTTATTCCTGCATTACCTGCTCAAACCAGCAGTAACATGCCAAGATTCATTTACAGCAAAAGGTTGTGTCCCGAACTGCATAACACTACAAGCTTGATTTATTATATAATGCTCTGGAAGACAGTTTAAGATGCAGACAGCAACTGTCTTCAAATGTTTTATTACAGACTGAAAATATATACAGAAAATAATATTTAATTGATAAAAATCTCCCAGACGAATGGAGAGAATTTAGTTTTATGATTTAGGCTTTGAAAATGGCAGGAAATTGGGATGTTTTGGCAAAACAGGCTAAAGACACTGTCTTCATTCATTTACAGCATAAGTCTGTGTCCCAAACTGCACAACACTACGAGCTTCATTTACTGTTTAATGTCAGAAGGCAGTTTAAGATGCAGCCAGCAACAGGAGGTGAAGGGATCGTTAAAAACATCTGTTATCACGTGTCATGCGTTCTAATATTATAATAATGTTTTATACAGTGTGAAAAGATAACACTGAAAATAACGTTGTAAACAAGTCCGACTGTCATTAGATGTTAAAAGCTCATTTTTACCAATCATCGTTTTCATTACATTTCTGATCAAAACATGAAAATGAAATTTCATACTTTTTGTCACTGGTTTTACAAAAAAGGACACTTTAGAAAATGTAGTAGTTTATACCATGGTTTATAAGAAATGTATAATATATATCATTCATATCACAGTATAAGGTAAGACTCATCTAATTGCACAAGAACCATATTTACAGACATTTTTTATATTTTTAAATTCTTTATTGAACATAAACTGATTTTGGGTTTCTAAGTGACATCTTCCTATGGAGTTATTAAATTCAGTAAACATGATATCACTTTTCATGATTTTCTTTCAGCATCTCCATCTAACTGCTTCCTAATGAAGGTCAATTAATGGGCAGAATGTTTATCCCTGATATCTACAGAAATCCTGGAGCACACACCTGCATGTTGAAGACTTCATCCGAGCTCTCCGACTGGCCTGTGATGTTGCTCACGTCGTTGGAGGCCTGTGATGACAGCGAGGAGGAAGAGTAGCGATTGACAGCCGGGTAACTGAGAGGACTGCCACGGGAGAGACATGAGACTGAACGTTAACAGACCGGACATTACACTCTCAGAAAAGAGGACTCAGATAAAAGGGCTGTGTTCCTTGTTGTTGGATTGTGCCTTAAAGTGGGATCTATTGACCATTGCTGTGTATCATTTACCCAGAAATGTAGATGTAGTCTAACTTTAAAGCTTTACTACAGTAACAAGTAAAGGAATTTTATTCACTTTAACTCTATTTACCAGAACACTCGATTCTGTCGTCAAGATAGAAATCACACATTTTCATTCAGCGTAATCAAATGAATTCTCGTCACAAGTCTGATCTAAAATGAGTCAGGACTCTGTTGTGTTTCGGTGTGTTTTAGATGCGTGTTTTTCCCTCTGTTGGATAACCTTACACTGAATTTTACTGGTTGAAGATAAACAAGCACTTGGATAAATCTGTTAAGAAAAAGGACCTGACCCTATAGGCACAGGCTCTGGAGCTGCAGAATCACCGATATTCATGAAAGTAAAAAAAGTTCTAGATTAGACCTGTTTATCATGCAGGACATCTGATGGAGATTCATTTACAGCAAAAGGTTGTGTCCCAAACTGCATAACACTACAAGCTTGATTTATTATATAATGCTCTGGAAGGCAGTGTAGGATGCAGACAGCAACAGAAGTGAAGTGATCATTAAATAAGACTGTGTTCAAGACTGTGCTTTATTACAGACTGAAAATATATCACAGAAAATAATATTTAATTGACAAAAATCTCCCAGATGTATGGAGAGAATTTGGTTTTATGATTAAGGTTTTCAAAGTGGCAGGGAATTAGGATGTTTTGGCAAAACAGGCTGAGGTATTGCTGCTGTAGTATTAAAAAACAGCTTTAAAAGTTTAATGTTATATAAACAAAAGTTATCTCTTCATGGTTTTGTTAAATAGGATTCACAGATCAGCCTGATTTACATTCAATATGAAAAACAGCCGGGTGTTCTTAGCCTTAAGTTGCCTTTTAATTGCTGTTGTGTGAATAATATTTTAGTAACAGTGAAAAATGCTATAAGTATATATATATATACTGTATATACAGTCATCTGAAGTAGAATATTTGTCTGCGAGAGCTGGGATTTGTCTGGATGTCTGAAACTCTTTAGGACCCAGATGAATTTCATAAATTAGCGTCTGTCCTTGAAGGTAATAAATCATTTTATTAAAAAGTAACTTGAAATATGAAACAATAATCTGATTTCTGTCCCTGTCCCATTCTTTTCATCTCACACACCTCACACACAACCACCATCAAGAACATCTCAAACCAGGTAAAAAAAAAAAGCTTATTGTTCAGTTATCTCAAAAGCTGTTCAGAGAAGATGTTTGCTGTGAGAAATTTAGAAAATGAAATAAAAAAGTTAAAAAGATTTGTGAGATTTGTACCTCAAACTACAAGATTAATGAAAATAATGATTTGAGCTTTCTGTCAGACATGATACAAACACACACCTGCGCCGAGCCACTATTCGCCCTCCGTCTGGACTGATGGCATTGGGGACAGGAGTCCTGCAGGTTCGAGGGCTGCTGTTGGCAAAATGCAGAGGACTGACGCGCACATACGCAGGAAACTCCTGTGGCTGCAGAGAGGAAAAGGACACCATGTTGCTCATCTCATTAATTCTTGTGTACAGTGGAACCTCGGTACAGGAATGTAATTGGTTCTGGAGGCGAGTTCTTAAGGTGAAGATTTGTATTGAAATGAATTTTCCCATCAGAAATAATGTAAACGCAGATAATCCGTTCCAGCCGCCCAAAAATCTGACCAATCTGACCAATACGAAGCGTATGTAAACTGTATGGCTGCTTACAAAGAACTGACCCAAGCCAAGCATTCCATGTCAAGGCTCCTCACAGGAAGTCGTGCCACCAAGCTTGGGCTAAAAATAGAACAGACCGCCCACGCCACCGATCTGTCAACAAAAACACGCCCCAAAAATCACCTAGCTTTTGAACGCATGCCGAAGACGACGCTGGTATCGTGGGCTGACTCTTTCACACAGCTTTCACTGACTGACAAAAAAATTCATAAATTGGTAAATGCACTTCAGTTGGCTTCGCATTGCGTTCGGTTCATTCGTGTGGAAAAATGCTTTGTATGCCGATGCAAATTTCTTAAGACGGAATTCGTAAGGGAGGGCATTCATATACCAAGGTTCCACTGTATATGTGAATGCACCGGATCTGTCCAGACTGACCTGTATACCCAGACTGGATCGCATCACGTGGAACTGGTCGATGAGTTTTTTGTGCAGCGGACGCATGTCCTGTGGAACGAATTTCTCGTGCACAGCCAAGCCGTACTCCAGAATATGTGCCTGGGATCGAAAGGAGAGGTTTGTTTGAATGTTTCTTAAGCAGACAAAAACACACGGCTAATCACCTTTATCTGTCAAAGCGCACGGAGTTGCTTTTGTGTCGCTAACATTACCTGCTCAAACATCAGCTCTCGGAGACGAGTGATCTTATCTCCATCCTCTGGGTGATTGGAAATGTAATCTTTTGCAAAGAACGCCTGAAAAAAAAACATATATGAAACACTGCAAGAACACTTGAGCGGAAAGAAAACTTGACTAGAAAGTGAACACAGAGTAGAGTCGCTGTGGGCGAGTCGGCGGTCAGTCGAAAAGTTCTGTCAATATTTACATAGGGAAAGTGTTGGTGTGTTCAGTGAGGGAATAAACACCGGCTTGAGTCCAGTTTCTCAGCGTGTCATTCAAATTTATGCAAATCAGCAGGTGTGAAGCACGCCTCTGACGATTTTAAATCAGTCTTAATCACACTTTAAGAATGGGGATAGAAAATATGGACTGAAGAAGTAAATAATAGTCTTTCTGTTAGATATTAAATATAACATGATGTAACAGACACAACTGAAAACTAAAAACTAACACAAATAAATATAAATGACAAGATAGCTAGGGTTAAAGTAAATGTTGTCAGGCTTTTTGGTATCTAGTGCTCTTTCAGTGCTCTTTATAGGGCTCCTCAGATCCAGATCATCATCGGAGGGATGAAAATACACTGAAAAGGACAAAACATAGGGAAGCTCGAAAGGGAAACTCGAAACTCGGAACTCGAAAGGGAAACTCGGGAGGGAAACTTGGGACTCGAAACAAAAACAAAGAGAAGGAGAGACTCCCGAGGAGAAGAAGGCAGATCCCAAAGCCCGAGCACAAAACAGAGACAGCACCAAAAGCCCACCCGAAAAGCCGGCCACATAACCTCTAACGCCGACTAACGACAATTAAAGATCCCAACCCCGAAACCGAGAAACAAAGAGACTTAAATACCCACACCCGAACGAGACACATGTGAAAGCAATACACTAATTGCACAGGCGCAGGGGCTTCCCGAGGATCTCTAGCGTCCAAAAACAAAACAGCCCAAAACCTGACAAATGTATTACTAGGGTTCTAGTATATTACTGTACCAGTATTTCACTGCACCTGTAGACCTAATTAATTAATTGTTTACATGAATCACTCTAAATTCAGTTTCACTGAACAATAAAATAGAACAGCACATGATCCAGCGCATCCTTTTGCTTTGTATTTTATTATATATTATTTCGCTTTTTTCATGCTCCTTGTGTATTATTGTATTGGAGTCTTGCACACTTTTACACACTTTTACACACACACAGTTCTGTAGCTTTTTTTTCTGTAGCTCTGTGTTTTATGTAACACCACGGTCCTAGAGGAACTGTATACTGTATACGCTTGAAATGACAATAAAAGCTTCTCAATTGTCAAAGTGTCCAAAATATAGAATTTATAAAATAATGCCATGTTTTTGATAATCCAGTGAGCTCTCCTGTAAAGAAAACATGGCCATGGTTTGAAGGTGAAGCTGATCAAGCAGTCATCTGCTACCATTACGGCAACTTTAAAACTTTAATTCATAACCATATAAACAACCAAACTGTGGAATAAACAAATCTCTTCTGATCTCTGGATGTGGAATAAAAGGATTTGTTCATTTTCATAGGATCATACTGTTAAATGTTAGCTCAGGGGTTAAGGTGTTGGACTGTTGATTAAAAGGTTGTGAGTTTGAATCCCAGGACTAACAAGCTCACGTCTGAGCGTATTTACAGCCCAGAACATGATGTTCAACATGACAGAGTTACATTTACAGCATTTGGCAGACGCCCTTTTCCAACATACAATTTATCTCATTTTATACAACAACTGAGCAATTGAGGGCCTTGCTCAGGGGCCCGGCAATGGCTGCTCGGTGGACCTAGGATTTGAACTCACAACTTTCTGATCAGTAGTCCAACACCTAACCACTAACCCTCTCACACCCACAGTGTTCACATCATATAATCATCCTCACGCCACACGTTAAACTCATCTCTCAGCACAACTGCGTATCATTACTATGCTCACTAATAAACATATTTTTAATTTTAGATATCTTTCATCACTTCATCACCTCTCAGGACCACAGCATCCATTCCCAGGTCATACAGCAGATCTTTAAGTCTCGCCCCTCTGTGGTGCATGCTGGGAGTCCTTCCCACTGCACTTCCCTCTTTAACTGCTTCAGGCACTCACATGATTGGCTAACACGCTGTTGCCTGGCAATGATCTAATACTCTATAGTGTGAAAGGGTAAAATATAGTCATTAAATATCCACGGCAGGCTTTTTACGGGTTTCACCCACACACAGCACATGCGATCTTCACTTCCATCCATTTGACCTGCAAAGAATTTTTGTCAAATACAGCAGCGTGCAAATGGGTGTGTATAACCGCATGGTCACACGGCACCGGAGGCTCGGCTCATTGTTAATGTCTGTCGCTTATCACATCGACATTGATCCAAATTTTGCTTAGCTGATACTTATTCCAGGATGCTTTTTTTTCAGAGATTTGCTCTTTACAATGTGATGATGATAAAATCCAGTTTGAAAAGCCAGTATATTTTTATAACTGATGTAATAGCACATATTTTGATGTTATAGACTTACTGTATAACTCAGTGCGCACTCTGTGTTCTTTTGTTATTGCCATAAAATGATGCAATCCAGTTTTTGAAAGAGAACTTCATTCGTTTTTGATGCACAAAGTAATGAAACAGTGACTGAAGATGAATACAAGAAGAGGAAGAAAAAAAGAAAGCCTCCATTTGTCACAGATATGTGACGCTAACATACTTTCCTCTTATTGCAGCCTGTTAGGAATTTGGAGTCAGAGCACAAGGTCAGCCATGACACATTTCCCCTGGAGCAGAAGAGGTTAAGGGCCCTGCACTGGCTGCTCAGCAGTGCTCGGGCTTGAACTCACGACCTTCTGATCAGAGACCTAACCGCTGAGCCACCACTGCCCGAGAGTGAAATATATTTCTTTGCGTTGTCAGGGTCAGAGCACAGGGTCAGTCATGATATGGTGCTGCTGAAGTAGAGAGGGTTAAGGGCCTTGCTCAAGGGCCCAACAGTTGCAGATTGATGGTGCTGGGACTTGAACTCATGATCAGTAACCCAGAGCAATAAGCAGTCACCACTGTACATGAAATATATACAAAGTGCTGCATAAATCTATTCTTCATGATGATGTTCTTTCGGCTGCTCCCTGTTCGGAGTCGCCAAAGCAGATCATCTGGACCACGTTTACACCAGATGCCCTTCCTGACATAACCCTCTCAGGATTGGGACCAGCAGAGTGGGATAGTTCAAACCCGGGCCACGGCAATAAGAGCACAGGACCCTGCCGCTGGACCACCAGAGGACATTCTGTAGAACCGTAAAGGTGGTAAATTAAACCATTAGGAGGTTCAATCAACCATCCTATTCATCTAATTACCTAACTTCACCTGTGTCCAGAATAAACCTTCATCTGCTGTAAGCTAAGCCTCACTCTACAGGCCAGAGTGCTGAATGAATAAAACTGTCCTGCCTTTTAAAACAAACTAAAAACAGCCAAAACATTTCTGTTCTCTGTATACGTTCATATCATACCATTAAAGGCGATCTAGCGGTCAAGCAAACTATTGTCCATGGCTCTACACATGCATGTTAAAACTGTACTCAGTGATGGTATGAACATCTACTGGTCATCAGGATTAATTTTATAC
>JAUCMX010000009.1:29090599-29125599 GCA_033459395.1 Hemibagrus guttatus | reverse complement strand
TACACACCTGCACACACACACACACACACACACACACACACACACACAGACAGACACAGATACACAACACACACACACACACACACACACACACACACACACACACACACACACACACACTCCTTCCCATCTAAGTGCATGGCTAAATCTGAACCAGAAGGTGTCAGTACACAGCACAGTAAAGACGAGCACTAATCTTCACACTACTGCTGTGTTCAAGAGCTTCAGGAACATCTCAACTGATGTCTGGTTAATGGAGAGCAGAAGACCAGAGACATGGTCATGTAGCAGAGGAACACAGAGTGCATGAGAATCTGTTCATCATTAATTCCTGATCTTTATTAATTCATTCATAAAAATTAATGTTCTTCTAAAATGATAAAAACACCTAAATAAAGAGAAAGAGAGAATGAGACAGAGAGAGGGAAAGAGGGGGGGGAGAGTGAGAGAGGGAAAGAGACAGAGAGAGGGAAAGAGAGGGGGGGGGGCTGACCTTCCCCCTGTCGAAGTTATGGATGATGGTGAGATGTAAACACTCCTTTCTCTGCCATTCGCTCTGCATGGGGTAGGTCAGGAACTCTCTCAGAGGCCTCTCTGTCCACTCCAACAGCTCATCATACAGCAGCAGAGTGTAGGCTGCCTCTGATACACACACACACACACACACACACACACACACACACACACACACATACACTTTAAACTTTTTCAACTCTAATTCTGTCAAAGCAACTTTACAACTGGGAAAATACAGTAGAGTGTGAACAGACAGAAAGAGAGAGAGGGAGAGAGACAGACAGACAGACAGACAGAAAGAGAGTGAGACACACAGAGAGAGAGAGAGAGAGAGAGAGAGAGAGAGAGAGACAAACAGACAGACAGACAGAAAGAGAGAGTGAGACAGAGAGAGAGAGACAAACAGACAGACAGAAAGAGAGAGTGAGACACAGAGAGAGAGAGAGAGAGAGAGAGACAAACAGACAGACAGAAAGAGAGAGTGAGACAGAGAGAGAGAGACAGACAGACAGAACTCTTTCTGAGAGTGAGACACAGAGAGAGAGAGACAGAGAGAGAGAGACAAACAGACAGACAGAAAGAGAGAGAGAGAGAGAGAGAGACAAACAGACAGAAAGAGAGAGTGAGACAGACACAGACAGAAAGAAAGAAAGAAAGAAAGAGAGATAGACAGACAGTGTGTAAGTGATAACAGCAACTAAATACCTGTTATTTTCAGTGTCTGTGTGTGTGTGTGTGCGTGTGTGTGTCTGTGTGTGTGTGTGTGTGTGTCTGTGTGTGTGTGTGTGTGTGTGTGTGTCTGTGTGTGTGTCTGTGTGTGTGCGTGTGTGTGTCTGTGTGTGTGTCTGTGTGTGTGTGTGTGTGTCTGTGTGTGTGTGTGTCTGTGTGTGTCTGTGTGTGTGTGTTTATTTAATGACCTGTGTAGTTCTGGACTTTAAGGTGGAGCTCATAGAGCTTGTGGATGTAGCGGATGTACATCTCCTCTTTATTCAGCTCCGTCTTGTAGAAGTTCTGACAGAGTGGACAGAACCAGAGCTTAATACACACTGAGATATTTCTCATTACAGCATTCCATCAGAACCGAGCATCGTGTCCACAGTTGCCAGAATTGTTTCAGCATGTATAGGTTGGTGTTAAAATAAAAAGAAAAATGTGATACACAACATACATGAAATAAAAATAAATAGAGTAATATAGTGTGTGTTCATGTGTGTGTAATGAAACTGATTTAAACAGGAAACAGCTTTATTACCAGCAGGTTCACCGTACAGCCCATCTTCTTCCCATCAACCTCTCCGATCTTCATACAGTCCCTGAGACACACAGAAGGAAGGTGTGTGAGTGTGTGTGTGTCTGTGTGTGTGTCTGTGTGTGTGTGTGTGTTTGAGTGTGTGTGTTTGAGTGTGTGTGTGTGTGTGTGTCTGTGTGTGTGTGTGTGTTTGAGTGTGTGTGTTTGAGTGTGTGTGTGTGTGTGTCTGTGTGTGTGTGTGTGTGTGTGTGTGTGTGTGTGTGTGTGTGTGTGTGTGTGTGTAAGTGAGCAGTGTGTTATTGCCTGTAATCGAGTAATCTTTCCATAAGCCGTGTAACTGTGGCTATATGAGACACTCCGCTCTCTCTCCATGTTTCTCTCTCGATCTTTTTCAGCAAGCTGCAGCACAAAACACAAGACCTAAGCAGCGTGACACCATTTAAAACGTCTCACAGGACATGATGGACAGACTGAATGTCATGAGGGACAGATTAAAGGTCATGAGGGACAGATTATATAGACTGCATCCTCTGGTATGGTGATGAATCATATGTTATTTCTTTAAGTAGCTGTCTTTATAGCAGTTCTATGACATGAGGTAGAGTATCGTACCTCGGATACGGACCGAACAGCGGGATTCTGTCCAGAAAGCATGAAAAGGAAAATAGATTTTAGTGCATTGGTTTTGTTTTCTGTGACTGTATACGAGGGCATTACAGCAGTAATCCGAGTCTCACATGTTGTTGAAGAGCTCTTTGTAGGTCTCGTCTCCTTTACCCTCTGACATCAGACTCTCCAGCTTGTCGATCAGCTTCGCCTCCACCTGCACACAAAGATAAGCTTTTAGCATCGACTACAGAACCAGAGACAGAGACAAAATATGTCCTTGATTAAATTCTTAAACATATGAATTGTATACAAGTGCCATATTTTTTTCAGTTCTGATTACTTGAATATTCTGCTATTTATTTATTTATTTATATGGACATTTTTACACAATAAAACTCTCACATTGGAATAAATGAACCCATGAAGAGCGCCCTGCGTCACACAGTCCACAGTTTGAAAATAGAAAGCGATGGATCGGTGCGTTTGTGATTTTATTTCTATGATGGTAGAATTTCAGGGGCTGACAGCAATACACACCTCTCGTTCATTCAGGAAACACAACAAAACTAAAATGATGATGAACATACAGAGTCTTTAATCCTGCACTTTACACTGTAATAGCTCTCTGAATAAACGTGAGAGATTATACTCTTCTGATTTTTCCATATTTTTTAAGTATCTCTGGAGGTGTCCATCTGGACAGGACTAATGCTATAAGACTGAGATTTAAGTTAAATGCAGTACACAAACTGTGGAGATATGAAACCCTGACCTACTTAACTTTAGAATACAAGAAAGAAAATAAGACTTTTAAACATGTCTTACATTACCAACATTTCCCATCTGTGCAAGTTAAAATATGTTCTTATTATACAAGCAAAACAGACCAATAAAGAAAAGAAAGAAAGAAAGATAGAAAGAGAGAGAGAGAGAGAGACAGAGAGACAGAGAGAGAGAGAGAGAGAGAACAGCTGAAGCTAAATGAAATAATGGACAGAAATGTGTGGTCCTGTTCTCGTCATGGATGGCTTGGCTAATTCCCAGTTGGAACACTAGGGGGCACTCCAGCAGGGGTTTGTTTTACCCTGTGCCATGTCTTTATTTATGTTTAGGGTTCTCACGTGTTTGCCCCGCCCGATCCTTAGCCCGTTCCCGCCTCTGCACAGCTGTCCCCTATTTATCCTGGCGCTCTCTCATGTGTTGTTGGCCGAGTCCTCGTCGTTGGGTGCTGTTTGGGTTCTCAGTGTTCTGGTTTTGGTTCGGTATTTTGTTCTGCGCTGCCCTAATGTTTTCCAGTGTCTGTTCTTTTGTTATTTTATAATAAACCCCCATCAGATGTGTATCCCTGCACTTGGGTCTGATTTCTCCCACCTGGCACCCCACGCTCGTGACAGTAACAATAGAAAATGCAGAGAGAAAAGAGTCTTTATAAAGTCCTAAGGGATCTGTCTCCTAAAGATGGTCTCCTAAGGACCTCCACAGCCACGTACAAAAACACTCATTCATTTGGTTTGTAATTTTGTCCTAGATAAAGGGAGAAAAACGCAGACATGTCCAATCCGGATGGAAATAAAGTCCGGCAGGAAATGGTGGAATGACGCTCCGTGTCAATTTCAGCACATCTGTGTGTGACACGAAACCTTCTGCACTAATAGAAAATATCAGCTATGAGTCAAAACACAGGTTCTTAGTAACTACCTAAATTAAAGAAGTACCAACTATTGCACTGATTTTTTAAATTGTTTTAAAGCTTTCTAAAAAAAAAAAAAAAAAAAAGGAAAAAAGCTTCCTCACTGCGGTAGAAATCCACGGCATGTTTTCACACTGCAGCTTGTGCAAGGTCACTCAGAGGAAAGCAAGCACTCAATTATACATGAGCTCTTCATTATTGATCTCTGTAATCAGTGAGCATTGCTCTGATTGACAGGGCAGAGAGGAGGCCCACAATTCTACTCTACTGGAGAACTGGGAGTACTGGGAGAACTGCAGTATTAAACCCAATCAGATCAAATGCTCATGTTAATGAGGTTATTAGGAAACATATCTTTCTTACATATGTGCTGCAAATGAAAGAAATAGATGTAAATAACCGGCTAAAAATGAAACATGGTTCATATTATAAAATAAAAATCATATTATATAATTATAAGTGAATTTTACCACAAATGGTTGTGTTCAGGTTCAGGATTGAGTGTCTTTGTCATGTCAGACTCCATAGCGAGGCTTAATGTGAAGCTCATATGAAAGTGGACACTCAGGACTTCTCGCTTTTTGTAAGTGTTTCGGTTTATCCCTAGCCTATAAGGGGCAGTGTATTCATAGAGGAACAAAAACAGTTAGTTTCAGGTGTTTCTATCTTCAGAGTAAATGTTGATATCAAACCCATATCTCTGAGATGCTCCAAGTGTTTGTCCATAAACATCTAAAATTTAAAGGTGTTATATTCGACCAGTAAAATTCAGTGTAAGGTTGTCCAACAGAGGGAAAAACACACGTCTAAAACACACTGAAGTCCTGACTCATTTTATATCAGACTCACGGACAGAACATCACTCGTGTGTTTAAACTGATTGAAATCTGACAGATCCTTTCCACCAGCAGAATATAACACCACTGTACTGGTAAAAGGGGTTAACAAGCTCAGAAGGCTAAATTAAGGCACACTGCACCAGGGTTGCCAGATCTGGGTGATAAATCCATCCCAATATTCAGTAAAACTGCTTAAAATCTTACCCTCTCAAATCCTTTAGCAAACTCCAAAACCATCACCACAGATATGACTTGACCATTTTCTAACAGACCTGCAGCCAGAAAATAATTCATTTCTTTATACTGATTAAAAATGTCTGATGAGTCGATTTCCATTCGGCCGGCAGAAAGGAACACCGATGATATAAACTCACTCTAAACTGAGCAAATGTTTGTAGAAATCTTTGACACACAGTCAGCATTTTGATTAGTCTGAAGAGATATCCAGCTATACCACGCTCATATAATGATTTATTTGATATTTTCAGATGATCTTCGTTGTTTTATGAGGCGTTTGGTTAGTGATGTCATGAGTGAGGTCACGGTAAGGTCATCACCTGCTTGAAGTTGCCACTGCGGCGTTCCTCGCTGTCCATCATGTCGTGGAAGACGGGGATGAGGACGTTTCTCAGGTCAGGCTGTGGCACCAGGGTCACCTCCAGGAACGGACCAATCAGAGAAGGGATCAGATTCATTTTATAATCTCCTAGAACAAACAGAGAGCAAAGCCTTTGGTTTTATTTTGCAGGTAATGACGAGAGGACGATGTTTCAGCGTACAGTATACACACAGAGTGTGTAAAGTTCACATGTGTAACTCTGTTAGACTCTAAACAGAGGCCATGTGGGATCACGAGTGCCAGTTGATCCCAACCGATCACCTCCCTGTTGCCTGGAGTCTTCTGTGAAAGCTCTACAGTAACTACAGCTGCATTTAGGACATAACTCTGCAGTTCTAGAAACTAGCAGTCCATATTACATGGAAAAGATAGTAGAATCCTCACAATGACCACAAAGTGACCAAATCACATATTACTGCATACTGGAGTATACCTACAAACACATGTGATACAAATAGTACACCATGAAAGATGCTGGTAAATGGTGCACTATTTTGACATGTTATTAAGTATGGTAGAGTTTTTAAGGAGGAGTTTCTCTATGTAAAGTGTTGTAAGTATTGGTGTTTGCTTGTAGTCTTAAAACATCAGGGCTTCATGTTATCATGGCATTAATCTGTTTATCACGTTGTTGTTCTAAGCTGACAGACTGATCATCTAAACGGAAAACCTCGATTAAACTATTGTTCTGTTTAGTTGTGGTCAGCACTGAGGTTGCTGAAGTGTCCTGAATGTGTGTGTAGGAGGCAAATCTTTGTGGAGTCGCAGCCATACACAAAAGAGATATAAGCCACTGAGGTAAAGATATTTTATCAGGTTAAAAAGACAAGAACAGGTTGATGTTTGTAAATGGAATTACATTTTAAACAGAATTTTGAAAAACTGTGAAAGCAGTGAGGTCTAATCCGAGTGTCCAGTTTTATCCGGAAAGGGTTTTGGTGTTCTTTTAATTGGTTTAATTTGCTGATCCTGAAATTCAGTAGACTTCTGCTTGGTTGGAATAAAAACCTGCATCCACACTGAGCCTTTCCGGATGAGATCGGACTGGTCTAATCATATTCACATGAGTGAGTAACTGTGGAACTGTGACACCGTAACACAACCCTAGAGGTGAAGCTTTAGTTGAGTCTCCTCAACTGGACCTCTTTCTAGTTATCTGCAGCTGCTCGGATGAGTAGTGAAACGGTTCCATCTTAACTAGAAAGAAGTCCAGTTGACGTGACTCAACTTCCAGATCAGCTCACCTGGATGACTGAGACTAAATGGGTAGAAGTCCATAAATAAATCACATTCTGATTCAACAAACATGTACCTTTAAGAGTACCGTCCATTTTGCTCTCTTTCTCTTCAGTTATCAAGGCAGGTCAGTGCAATAGACGCTCTAACTAACTCTACACCAATAACTATGACCATATCGAATAAAAAATATAGCACAAAAACTACATCTGACAGCTAGTTTGTTGTGTCAACTCCATGTACACTGGAACCTCGGCACAGGAATTTAATTCGTTCTTAAGGTAAAAGTTTGTATTGAAATGAATTTTCCCATCAGAAATCATTTCTTCTTCTTTCGGCTTTTCCCTTCAGGGGTCTCCACAGCGAATCATCTCTCTCCACCTATCCCTATCTTCTGCATCCTCAACACTTGCACCCACTAGCTTCATATCCTCATTAATTCCATCCATATACCTCCTCTTTGGCCTTCCTCTTTGCCTCCTGCCTGGCAGCTCCATGTCCAACATTCTCCTACCAATATACTCACTCTCCCTCCTCTGAACATGTCCAAACCATCTTAATCTGGCCTCCCTAACTTTGTCCCCCAAACATCCAACATGAGCTGTCCCTCTGATGTACTCATTCCTAATCCTGTCCAATCTCGTCACTCCCAAAGAGAACCTCAACATCTTCCCATCAGAAATAATGTAAATGCAGATCCGTTCCAGACGCCCAAAAATGTTGGTATCGTTGGCTGACTCTTTCGAAACTGAAAAAAATTTGTAAAATTCGTAAACTCTCTTCGCTTGGCTTTCCACTGACGCTAACAAGTTTTGAACAGCTCCCGGACGTATGCGCAACTTAGCCGCAGTTTGGTTCGGTTCGTTCGTATGCCCATGTTTCTTGCGAAATTTAAATTCTTAAGGCAGAAATTCATAAGGAAGGACATTCGTATGCTGAGGTTCCACTTTATCGTTTTTTTTTCTGTGAAAGAGTACGTTGTCATTTTTATTCCTCACCCAGATTCTGCCACATGCTGAAGATCTCACATCCGATCATCACTCGCATGTCTCCATACCTTTAAGACAATGAGAAACGTTAGGACCCGAAACAGGCATGGAAATGCTTCGTGTGCTGTATTTCCGATAGAGCATCAAAAAAAGAAACTCTCACTTTTCCAGAACTTTCTTCCTTTTGGACGGAGGGAACGTCTCGAGCTGGAGACATGGCTGGATGATGAATATTATAGAGAGGTAAAAATAGGACTCCCACACCTGAAGGGAAAAGGACAGGTTTATTTACAGAGCTGCTGACCACTAAGTACACTGAAGATACACGTCTCACTGAAGGTCATGTGACCTTCCTTTATCTGCTTCATCTGGGAGAAAAGATTGAGGAGGGATGCCATGTGAACGAGATGGAAGAAAATAGAATAAAGAAATATGGTGAAGAAGCTGCAAATAATCTGCAGAGGCACACAAGCACAGATGCGCTACACACAAATGCAATTATCTCATACCTTGAAGTCAAATTTCTCATTAAGGAAGTTGCTTCTGAGAGTGTCGGAGAGATAGAGGACCGTGGTGATGATCACGCTGCAGACAAAATGAAAAAGAAAACAGTAAGTGTGTGATGTTCTGCAAACTGTTTGAGATTTGATTATAGGTGGAAGATCAACATAATCATTTAAAAACATGAAGCTACACAACAAAGAAAATCAAATAATTGTTGATGTCAGTGGAGAAGTCTCCAGTGAGAAAAAACGGTAGTTTTCATCACAGGAAAGCCTTTTAGACAGACTGCTTTGTGTTTTTTTTTTATTTACAATGGAACCTCGGCATACGAATCTCCTCCCTTACGGATTTTCACCTTAACAATTGATTAGCAGAAATATACATCGGCATACGAAGCATTTCCGACATACGACCGAAATGAACCACACTGAAGCAAATGCCGGCTAAGTTCAAAACTTGTTAGCGTCAGTGGAAAGCCAAGCGAAGCCAATTTATGAATTTTTTTGTCAGTCAGTGAAAGCTGTGTGAAAGAGTCAGCCCACGATACCAGCGTCGTCTTCGGCATGCGTTCAAAAGCTAGGTGATTTTTGGGGTGTTTTTGTTGACAGATCGGTGGCGTGGGCGGTCTGTTCTATTTTTAGCCCAAGCTTGGTGGCACGACTTCCTGTGAGGAGCCTTGACATGGAATGCTTGGCTTGGGTCAGTTCTTTGTAAGCAGCCATACAGTTTACATACGCTTCGTATTGGTCAGATTGGTCAGATTTTTGGGCGGCTGGAACGGATTATCTGCGTTTACATTATTTCTGATGGGAAAATTCATTTCAATACAAATCTTCACCTTAAGAACTCGCCTCCAGAACCAATTACATTCCTGTACCGAGGTTCCACTGTACATCTGTAGTGATAGTGCTTTCGGCTGCTCCCTGTTCGGGGTCGCCACAGCGGACTGACTGGTCCGCACAACAATTTGGCACAGGTTTTACGCCGGATGCCCTTCCTGCCGCAACCCTCCCATTTTTTCCGGGCTTGGGACCGGCACTGCATCCAGTGGCTGGGGTTGAGGCATTGGCTGGAATCGAACCCGGGCCTTTCGCATGATAGGCGAGAAACCTACCACTGAGCCACCAATGCCTCGTACATCTGTAGTGATAAATCTTTATATATTCACCCACAATATCTAACCTAATATCTATACCTAACATTATCTACTGTGTATAATCTAGAAAACCAGAATCATCAATCCAAGAAAAGTTTAATAAGCTTACTTGTTGGTGACCAATCTCATGACCGTCCAGTCTTTAGGAAACATGTCCGGCCGAATCAGTATCCTGAAGACTGTGAAGAGCTGCAGAAGAAAATTCTGTGGGAAAAAAAAACAAAGAAAAGCTTTAGTTTCCTGTAAGACTGATATTTGAGAATAAGAGAAAATTATTTCAGAAAATTCCATCATGACAGTACTGTAGCTAAAGTTTATTCAGAGTGACAAGAAGCTGAGTGGACATTAAAGTTTCCTCTGAATGATTGGATTTGTTGATCACTCGACTCACCGCCAGCTCATCTTTAGTAGGGAATCGATTCAAGAGTTTTTGGTAGTCCTTATCACTTAACTGCCTAAGGAGAGTCAGCAAGCAGGCCACAAACTCACCCTGCACACACACACACACACACACACACACACACACTCTCTCTCAAGTTATAGTTAAGATACTGACAGTTCTTCATTAATCTACATATAAAGCATGCATTTAGTATGAAACAGGGAAAGTGAAAATATTTTCCTCAGTTATTTAGCGAGACAATTTAATCTGCTTCTACGACAACGATCTCCACCTCACATGTCCTCACATGTCCTCAAATGTCCTCAAATGTCCTCAAATGTCCTCACACAGCTGAATTCCAACTGAGATAATGCTTAACTTCATATTTAGACAGCAATAATTCAAAAGTCCTCACACAGGTCAAAATATCTGACAGTAGTGACCTTGTGGGGACATTTGGCTGGTCCTTATGAATAAAACTGCTTTATTTACAAAAACGAAGATCTGGTTTCTTTTTGATTACGGAGGTGAAGGTTAGAGTTAGATTAAAGTGCAGGCATGGGATTAATTCGATATGTTAATTATTAGGTCTATGGAAGGTTGTTGCAAGGATATCAAGACACAGAAATGGTGGTGTGTGTGTGTGTGTGTGTGTGTGTGTGTGTATGGGTGTGTGTGTGTGTGTGTGTGTGTGTATGGGTGTGTGTGTGTGTGTGTGTGTGTGTGTGTGTGTGTGTGTCTCACTCACAGTCACATCCTGATACTGCAGACGCATGGAGGTGGCCGCTGGCTGGGGACGATTAGTTACCTCCAGTATCGTTCTCAATAACACTCCAGACAGACTGTCCATTATAACGTTCACCTCTTCAGGTGCCACACACTCCTACACACACACACACACACACACACACACACAAACATGTTTAATGCTGCATAATTGATTTTTTTCAGGAAGTGTTCATTCAGCTTAATAAATATTTGAGGGAACGAATGAAAAACAATCAATACCATTATTTAAAAAAAATGCAAAAGATGTATTCTTTATAAGTTCTATAATTTACTGATGAATATTAATATTATTGATTTAAATAATGGCATTCTGACTATTTTATTGTGAATAATGATCATTACGATAATTCTAATTATGAAAAATTATTATATTGCAATATTTACTAAATTCCTCCTGTTATTATTAGAGAAGGACAGATGGTGTTTAGCCTTTTTGTAGAACATGGCTGGAGATGTCCTCATAACACAGGTGGTGAGATCACCTAATGCATTCTGGGTAGCGGGACACGTGGTGTGTGAAGCTGCTCAGGGTACGTACTGTGTTGGGGTCTCTGTGGACGAGAGACAGCATGCTGGTGAGGACATTCGCACACAGAACCAACTCCTTCTGATCCTTCAGGTAAGTGAGAAGGAGATGGAGAACCACGGGTAGGAGCACACATCGTGACTCTGCACACACACACACACACACACACACACACACACACACACACAATTTAATCACAATTAGTTCTGCATCATTTACAAATATCAGGAACGTCAGATTTATCACCGTCAGCGTGTGTGTACCTGGGTTGGTGTAAAGTGGGCTCTCTACAGTCTTGGCTACGCACTGCAGCTTGACGGCCTGCAGGGGGCAGTCTGTGTGCGTCAGAGCGGGAAGGCTGCTCAGTGTGTCGCGCGCCAGATTCGCCACCTCACGCACACCGAACACCTTCAGCAGCTCGCAGCACACGGTGGGAAACGACCTCAGGAACACAGCCTACACACACACACACACACACACACACACACACACACACACACACACACACACACAGGTCATGCCTAATAAGATGTGTATCTGAGTACACTACATGTGCTGCTATGGCACTTATTAGAGGTCATAATAATGACATACAGAATCAGAGCTTCTTCGCTCTTTCAAACCCCAACACCATCGTTTATTTTCAGTTTATTTAAAAATCGGGAAGGAATAATTCCTGTGTGTTTAACACACTGACCCTGACGTCCTGCTATTTACTGCGCTATAACGGAGCGCTGCGCTCACACAGCTTCAGTGCATGCGGTCTTTTTATAACGAATCTGCTGTAAGGCTTCGGAATGAAAAGGGAATTACGGCCAGAGGTGGCAGTATTTCTTGGTGTAGTAATGCGAGTCTGAAGAAGAGTGAAATGGAGAAACAGTTAGAGTGCGGTCACAAACAGCAGAGGAGTGAACAAGCCAGTCGTGATTCATGGGAATGTCTGGAAACCCGGAAAAATAAGAGGATCTGCTCGCTCTGGGACACGTTTATGTTTGATTTGAGTTTCGTTACAGACCGACTGACGTTACGCATCTGAGAAAAGATGTGGTTTTATACAATCGCTGTGAACAAGGCATAAATCTCCACGAGGATGTGAGACGTTCATGTGAGACGTTCATGTGAGACGTTCATGTGAGACGTTCATGTCATGATAATACATTTAAATGGTGAATGTGAGAAAATAACGGTCTGAGGTACAGAGAAGGGTTGATGTGGTGTCAGAGTGGATCGAAGGTTAACACGGAGAAAAACAAGGAAGCTCAGAATTCCTGCATCAGGAAATAGGGAGGTGTTCTCTACACCGAGTTCAGCAAGTGACAGCAAATCAACATACAGATATATATCACACACACACACACACACACACACACACACACACACACACACACACACACACTTCTTCACAGGTGGAGGTAAAGAGTTCGACACAAAGTATAATGAATGTACGGAAAACAGCTCACTCTGCATAGCAGGGAACTTCAAACATCAGATGTAAACACATGCATGCTTTCTAATACACACACACACACACACACACACACACACACACACTGCCTAAAGCCTATGTGTAAACACAGTGTGTGAGGTGGCAGGGTTGGCACCGATCCTGTGGTCTCCATGTGCTTCTGATCCATTCTGCGTTCCCAACAATGCTTCACTCACTCAAGCGTGTTAATGGAAATCTTCTCTCCTGCTGCGCTGCTACAACAGCCATGAAAGTGTGTGTGTGTGTGTGTGTGTGTGTGTGTGTGTGTATGATGATATGGCCACATTCTGCCGCTATTAACATACACAGCCTGTGTGAAATGAATTGTTTTCTATGGCACGCAGTGCTGCCATACCTAAACAACACACACACACACACACACACATACACACACACACTCACATTCACTAATGTGAATGTGGTACACAGTTTGTGTTTTGCGAGTGTAAAACTGTAAACATGACTTTACTGCATGTATAGCTCACCTGAATGTGTGTGTGTGTGTGTGTGTGTGTGTGTGTGTGTGTGTGTGTGTGTGTGTAAAAGAGGGAGAGACAGGGCTAATGCCCCCATGATGTGTGATTAGCCCGAGGCCCCTGTGGTGTGCGTGTGTGAGACAGGGCTGAAGACCCTGTGGTGTGTGTGTGTGTGTGTGTGTTACCTGTGTGTGTGTGATGGGGCTTATTCCTTTGCTCTCGTGTGAGAGGAACAGATGGACGGATTTGAAGAGCTCATGGATGGAGCAGCGGAACTCGTCCTCAGCCTGTGACGCAGTGGCTGCAGCGTAGAGCCTGCGAGACTGCACGATGTATTTAAACAGGTACTCTGCAGCCTACACACACACACACACACACACACACACACACATCTTTATGATATAATGCATGTTAGATAACAGTTTATACAAATAGCAATACTGTGAAAAACTCCTCCTCAGGCACACGTGTGCAGAGATGTAGCTGAGGCTCCAGAATGCTAAACTGCTAGCTGTGATCTTTACACATTTACTACAACAGTAGCCTCTTAGCTCCTGTACAAAAAACTCGGACGTCATCTGACATCTTGGTTGGATGACTATATTTGTAGAGGGAAAAAAGAAAAACGATTCAAATCATGATTTCTTGTGTGATTTAAGTCAGTAAAGAAGACTTTAAGGCTGGACGTGGTGGTCAGTGAGAAACACACTGCTGATTAAAAGGTTGTGACTTCAAATCGCAGCAAGCCAACAAGTGTGTGTCAGTTGTAGATCACTAGGGATTAAATGTCCAAAACATGAAAGTTTTACTGAATTCTGAGCTTGTTAAAATTGTGTGAACTAACACAGACAGGAAGAAGCACAAATCACAGATTTACTGACCTTTACTGAGCCAGACACCAGAAAACACATGGCACACACCAAGCAGAAGGTGAGAACTGACTCTGTGTGTGTGTGTGTGTGTGTGTGTGTGTGTGTGTGTGTACGTGTATGAACATGAACGTGTGATACAGAGACGGAGCGTGAACCTATTCCAAGACATGGAGTGGGCGGAGTTTACGCTGTGTTTAAACCTTAAATATAAACTTTAGTCTCACATTAATCACACAGATCCTGATAATACACTCCAAATATCTTAAATACATCCAGTTTTTTTATGTTTCCACAAAATTGGTGATTAAACAAGAAACGGAATAAACGCATATAAAATAAGATCACAGTTATTAAATGTTATAAATATTTCTTCCTTAGATTTTCTAATTCTAAAGTATTCTAAACTTCGGTATATAACTTCAGTTTAATTAAAACGTTAATACGAGGGTTTAAACGCTTTATAATGGCAGAATAGATTGGAATTTGGGTAATTTTTTTTTATTTTTTTTTTTTACAAATAATAATAATTGTATAATAATAATTGTTTTTAATTTTCTACCAAGTTTCTCTAAAATCTTAATTTTTTAAATTCACTATTTTCAAGTTTAGTTTCTGATCTATGTAGAATCCCAAAAGTTTTCAGCCACATAACACGCCAGCTAAAATATCTAGCTAACTCGGTTAATTTTAATGATGAACTTTTATTGTAAGCAATATTTTTCAGGTTATTTGATGACGCAGAAACCTGAAACTTTTACTTACAGAACCTGAAAAAAACTAGCTCGATCTGCTAATGTTAGTGTGGAACAACATCTGAATGGTTCTTCTGGAAACATTACAGATCCTGAGACAAATCCCATTGTGACAAAGCCAAGCTAGCATAGCAGTTAACTAGCCGACTAGCCATCTGGACGCTTGAAACAGCGGGGTTGTTTCCAAAAACCCATGATTTTTAATAAGAGTAGAAGTTTACAGATATACGTGTACAGAAGGATTGGATTATTTTTACCTTCAGGACCTGCTGTATCTGCTCGTGGTGCTCGGCGTCGATGATCCGGTCCACATGCCACTTCAGAACTCGGATCAGGTCTCTACACAGATGAGGCAAGGACAAGATAAAAAAATAGTACTGAAAAATGAGGAGTAGCACTGCACGTATAAATCACAGTGTATTTTTATTCTAAAGCGAATTTTATTCTGTATTATTAAAAATTATAAATATTATTATTATTATTATTTATTTCTATATCTGTATTAGATAATATATTAACCACATGCATTCATACTCTAGAAGATAAAGCTAAAGTTTCTGGCTAATTAGATTGAAATCTGACTGAAATTCTATTTGTTTTCAATTCAATTTATTTGTATAACATTTTTAACAATGAACATTCAGAGTTTCAGTGCATTAGTTATATCAGTATGTAGAGGAGGAACGTTCTGTGTACTCGACTTGAGCTCTGATTCAGCTGGAGGGCTTCACCCACTGTCACTGGCTACAAGCATTAGAAACAGCACTAAATTCAGCATCCTGTACGATACTGATGCCATACGGTACACTGTAAGAGTGTTGTGTAGTGACACCGGAAAGGTGTGACACTCCTGCAAAACCTGAGCAGAAGCCAAAATGATTAGAGTTTATTTTGAGTGAGATTATTAATAATATTCCCATTTGTGCAGAATTAACTGGGGTTTTAGGTAAAAAATCACACTGTTGGTGTAAATTTTAGTCACAGCAGCAGCAATAACGCGTATTTTCTTTCAGCCTCACGGATCCCAGAATGAAGCTGAGAAATATTCTGGGAGTAAAGCTGTTCTGCAGCATGGCGTCATTCACCCAGAAACACTTCCTCTGACAAGCTCTGTGAACTGCTTGATGATACACACTCGTCTCTGGGGAATTATCCGCTTCAGCCTTTGTCAGAGAAAGTCAGTCTAATTTTCAGCCTGAGAGAAGGTAAAATTAAAAAGGTGTAATCAGACAGAACAGAAATATCCCGCTGCTGTGACGGCTGAGAGTGTGTGAGTCTTATGAGAGTGAGTTTACAGTGAGATCGAATTCTGGGTCTGTGTGTAGGACGGTTCTGTGGCCCGGAGTATGGGGAAAGTGTTTATCTTCTAAAAAAGAAGAGATTTGCTTTATTTAAAGTTTGGGGCAGTGCCACAAATCAATCTAAGCTGTGTAATTAGACCCAAAGCACCGGTCAGTTACAGAGAGAAACTCTGTCACAGCAAGTCTTCTGCTGCGTCAGCAATTCAGGTCTGATCACAAAAATTTCTCACCTACGGTCATCAGACAGACAGACAGACAGACAGACAGATAGTTTATTCATACCAGTGGGAAATTTACAGGGACTATCAGGATTGGCCAGGTCATTTAAAGGTGGTGGCCATATTTACAGAGGGAAGGCTCTCTGTCTTCTTGCCAGATGAACTAGAGATAGCTGGAGATTTTGTACAGAAGTGAATGAAACAGTTTAATTTTTTTTTAATGATATCTAATTTCTATTTTATTTTATTTTAAATACTTTACCTCAATGTACAGAAGTGAATGAAATGGTTAAAAAAAATAAAAACATTTTCTAAATTCTATTTTAAATCATTTTTACATTTAAAAAAAAAGTTCTATTTTTGTATCTAATATTATTTTATTTCTAAATTCTATTTTAAACTATTTCTAAATCTTTACATTTTTGTACATTTAGTCTATTTTTGTACAAATCTAGCCATGGGGGTCACAGTCCAGTGACTTCTGTGCCGGTCCCAAGCCCGGATAAATAGAGAGGGTTGCGTCAGGAAGGGCATCCGGCGTAAAACATTGCCAAATTTAACCATGCGAATCGTCAGTACTCTGAATTTCATACCGGATCGGTCGAGGCCCGGGTTAACAACGACCGCCATCGGCGCCGTTGACCTACAGGGTGCCGGTGGAAATTGGGCTACTGTTGGTGGAAGAAGTAGAGGAGGGAGGAGAGTGCACAGACAGAGAGAGAAGAGGAAAGGTAAGAGTGTAGGACTGAGAATAGGAACTCTGAATGTTGGTACTATGACAGGGAAAGGTAGAGAGCTGGCTGATATGATGGAGAGAAGGAAGGTGGATATACTGTGTGTACAGGAGACCAGGTGGAAGGGTAGCAAGGCTCGTAGTATAGGAGCAGGATTCAAGCTGTTTTATTATGGTGTGGATAGTAAGAGAAATGGGGTAGGTGTGGTCCTGAAGGAGGAGTTTGTGAGGAATGTTCTGGAGGTGAAGAGAGTGTCAGACAGGGTGATGAGTCTGAAGTTAGAGATTGAAGGGGTGATGTTGAATGTTGTTAGTGGTTATGCCCCACAGGTAGGTTGTGAGTTAGAGGAGAAAGAGAGATTCTGGAGTGAATTAGATGAGGTGATGGAGAGTATTCCCACGGGTGAGAGAGTGGTGATAGGAGCGGATTTTAATGGACATGTTGGTGAGGGGAACACAGGGGATGAGGAGGTGATGGGCAAGTTTGGAGTTAAGGAAAGGAACCTTGAAGGACAGATGGTAGTGGACTTTGCTAAGAGGATGGACATGGCTGTGGCTAACACTTATTTCCAGAAGAGGGAGGAGCATAGAGTGACTTACAAGAGTGGAGGTAGGAGAACACAGGTAGACTACATCCTATATAGAAGAGGCAATCTGAAAGAGATTAGTGACTGTAAAGTGGTAGTGGGAGAGAGTGTAGCCAGACAGCATAGGATGGTGGTGTGTAGGATGACTTTGATGGTCTGTAAGAAGAAGAGGTCAAAGATAGAGATAGAGAAGAAAACCAAGTGGTGGAAGTTGGAAAAGGAGGAATGTTGTGAGGAATTTAGACAGAAGTTGAGGCAGGCTCTGGGTGGTCAGGTAGTGCTGCCAGATGACTGGGAAACTACAGCAGAAGTGATCAGGGAGACAGGGAGAAAGGTGCTGGGTGTGTCATCTGGAAGGAGGAAAGAAGATAAGGAGACTTGGTGGTGGAATGAGGAAGTTCAGGATAGTGTCCAGAGGAAGAGATTAGCCAAGAAGAAGTGGGACATGGACAGGACTGAAGAGAATAGACAGGAATACAAGGAGTTACAGCGCAGAGTGAAGAGGGAGGTGTCTAAGGCCAAGCAGAAGGCATATGACGAGTTGTACACTAGGTTAGACACTAGAGAAGGACAGAAGGACTTGTACAGGTTAGCTAGGCAGAGGGATCGAGATGGGAAGGATGTGCAGCAAGTTAGAGTTATTAAGGATAGAGATGGAAGGGTGCTCACAAGTGAGGAGAGTGTACAGAGGAGATGGAAGGAGTACTTTGAGGAGCTGATGAATGAGGAAAATGAGAAGGAAAAAAGAGTAGAAGGGGTGAACTCTGTGGAACAGAAAGTAGATAAGATTAGAAAGGATGAAGTCAGGAAGGCTTTGAAGAGGATGAAAAGTGGAAAGGCAGTTGGTCCTGACGACAACCCGGTGCCGATCTTTAAGAATAAGGGTGACGTGCAGAGTTGCAGCAACTATAGGGGGATAAAGTTGATGAGCCATACAATGAAGCTATGGAAAGAGTAGTGGAAGCTAGGTTAAGGAAGGTAGTGGAAATTTGTGAGCAGCAGTATGGCTTCATGCCCAGAAAGAGCACAACGGATGCAATTTTTGCTCTGAGAATTTTGATGGAGAAGTATAGGGATGGTCAGAGGGAGTTGCACTGTGTGTTTGTAGACTTGGAGAAAGCGTATGACAGGGTGCCAAGAGAAGAGCTGTGGTACTGTATGAGGAAGTCAGGAGTAGCAGAGAAGTATGTCAGAGTGGTGCAGGACATGTATGAGAGGAGCAGGACAGTGGTGAGGTGTGCTGTAGGTCAGACAGAGGAGTTCAAAGTGGAGGTGGGACTGCATCAGGGATCGGCTCTGAGCCCCTTCCTGTTTGCTATAGTGATGGACCAGTTGTCAGAGGAGGTCAGACAGGAGTCTCCTTGAACAATGATGTTTGCAGATGACATTGTGATCTGTAGTGAGAGCAGGGAGCAGGTGGAGGAAAACCTGGAGAGGTGGAGGTTTGCGCTGGAGAGAAGAGGAATGAAAGTCAGTGGTAGTAAGACTGAGTACATGTGTGTGAATGAAAGGGAGGGAAGTGGAACAGTAAGGTTACAGGGTGAAGAGGTGAAGAAGGTACAGGAGTTTAAGTACTTGGGGTCAACAGTCCAGAGTAATGGAGAGTGTAGGAAAGAGGTAAAGAAGCGAGTGCAGGCAGGTTGGAATGGGTGGAGAAAGGTGTGGGGAGTTCTGTGTGAGAGGAAAATATCAGCGAGAATCAAGGGGAAGGTGTACAGGACAGTGGTGAGAGCGGCCATGCTGTATGGTTTAGAGACAGTGTCACTGAGGAAGAGACAGGAGTCAGAGCTAGAGGTAGCAGAGCTGAAGATGTTGAGGTTCTCTTTGGGAGTGACAAGATTGGACAGGATTAGGAACGAGTACATCAGAGGGACAGCTCATGTTGGACGTTTGGGGGACAAAGTTAGGGAGGCCAGATTAAGATGGTTTGGACATGTTCAGAGGAGGGAGAGTTCATTTTAAAAAACACTAATTCAGTTGTTGTTCTCTCGTCTGCTCCCTGTTCGAGGTCGCCACAGAGGATCATTCGGTCCACATGTTTGGATTTGGCACAGGTTTTACCCCGATGCCCTTCCTGACACGACCCGCCCATTTTATCCGGGCTTGGGACCGGATGCACTGGGAGTTAACTCCTCTGTGGCTGGGAAATACTAATTCAGTAATAATTCTTATTATTCTTTATTTTATTTGAAAGGAATTTATATTTCAACCAGTTTTTGGTTTTGCTGATTTCCACACGCTACCTTATCACATGACATCTACCAGCCAGTGAGGGTGGAGGCTAACACAAGCTTCTTCCAACACACATGAATCCAAACTCCTCACAGAGCCATATAACACACAGAGGGAAGCGATATCTACCATGTTCCGGATACATGAGCTCACGGATTAGCTTTCATCACTGTTGGTGTATCTTCATTTTCCAAAATATACTTTACACACCAAAATTTTCCCTGAATCTCTGATATTATGACCCGTAGATGTGGGTCTCAAAGTGGTGAGCCACAAGCTGTCCTTGAATACACCCGACTATCCTTATATACCCTGGATCCCCTTATCTGTTACCCTGTTAACCTGCTACCTGTTAACGTGTTACCTGTGAAACATTCAGTGTTTGTATCACCTTTCCTTATTTTTCCTCTCTTTTTCAGTGTTCCAGGCATCAATTTCTAAATTTGTTTATATTTCAGACACTGAACTATTAAGAGTAAGAAAGCAGCGCTGTGTAAAACTAAACCTCATTATTTTACCTCATTAGAGGTTTAAAGAAACCTCCTGTGTTTATCTCGGCTTCAGCCTGAACTAACAACCAATTAAAAAATGAAGAAAAAATGTTTTAGAAGACTGGGGGGAAGATGATGGGGGGGGGGGGTAATTGAAGAATAAAGAGAAAATGTAAGACAGAGAGAAAGAAAGTTAAAATGAAGGAAAAATGAATTAAGAGTAAAAAAAGAGAGTGAGAAGATAGCAAGAATCACAGCAGTAAAGAAAAACAAGAGAAAAGAGAAGAGGAGGGGAAGAGAGAGAGTATAAGAGCACTAGGCAAGGAGAGAGTGATTTGAGGAGAGAGAAAAAAGAAAAAAGGGAGAGTGGAGAATTTAACACCAGAAATGAGCAATGAGAGAAGAGAGAAAGAGATGGAAAGAGACAAGCAAGCAAGAGAGAACAAAATAAAAAGGAAAAGGGGAAATGGGAGGAGAGTAAACAGAGAGAAAGAAAGAGAGCATCTAATAAGCAATGAGAGAGAAATGAGAGAAAGTGAGTGAATAAAGGAAGAGGGAGGGAAGGAGGGAGGAAGAGTGCATTAGGGAAGAGGAAAGAATGAGTAGGAAAGAGTTGGCATAATGGAGAAGGAGTGGGATTTGAGAGAGGGAGAGAGAGAGAGAGAGAGGGGAGAGAGAGAGAGAGAGAGAGAGAGAGAGAGAGAGAGAGAGAGAGAGAGAGAGAGAATGATCTGTTGAAAGACAGGCTGGTGAAAGGTAGCAGCATATGAAAGAGTAAATCACACCTCCTCCACACATACACACACACACACACACGCGCACACACACACACACACACACACACGGGAGGAACATGATGCTGTACTGTGTTATCCCAGTCATCCTACAGACCACCAACACACACACACACACTAACACCCCCACACACACAGAGACATTCACTAACACCGCCCACACACACACACACACTAACACCCCCCCCCACACACTAACACCTCCCACACACCCACTAACACCACCCACACACACTAACACCCTCCACACACACTAACACCCCCCCCACACACACTAACACCCCCCCACACACACTAACACCCCCCCACACACACTAACACCCCCCCACACACACTAACACCCCCCACACACCCACTAACACCACCCCACACACACTAACACCCCCCCCCACAGAGACATTCACTAACACCCCCCCACACACACTAACACCCCCCCACACACAGAGACATTCACTAACACCCCCCCACACCCACCCCCCCCACACACCCACTAACACCCCACACACACATACACTAACACCCCCCTCACACCCACTAGCACCCCCCCCCCACACCCACTAACACCCCCCCACACACCCACTAACACCCCCCCACACACACCCACTAACACCCCCCCCACACACACCCACTAACACCCCCCCACACACACACCCACTAACACCCCCCCACACACACCCACTAACACCCCCCCCCCACACACACACACACACACTATCCCCAGATGTGAAGAATAGTTATTACAGAACAGAATGAAGATGTTAGAGAAAATGGACAGAATGGAGGAAATAACTTTAGGTTTAACCATTTATCCGCAGCTCAGAATTCAGACTAAATTTTCAAACGTTTAAATAACTAGAATATTATTTTCTCCATAAGAACAGCTTCATGTGTCTCTCATTTGGAGATCTTTACTGTGTCGGTGCTTTAAAGTCACATACAGACATGCTGAAAAATGACAGACCGTCCTTTATGAGTCAATTTCAAAGCTTGATTTTCTTGCTTGAAGAGTGAAACAGATTAGGAAATGAGAAGCAAATGTACTGAACTTATACACACACACACACACACCTATATTGCTATAAATAGTGAGAAAGCCTCTAATGCCATTATCAGTTCAATAGCTGAAAGATGTGTGTAAAAGTCAGACACAACCAGGGAACTGGAGAAAACCAGAGATCTAAAATGTAGTACATTAATCTGAGCTCAGGATCAAATGAACAATGTTATTGTGTCATAGAATTTAAGAGCCTATCACATTTCAGTATGCAAATACAGGTTACACCCAAGCAGTGTAACACAAACACAGCTGGATGATGAGGTGGGGGAGGGGCACATTTGTCTCACATGTCCAGGGCTGGGGGTTTGGTTCCTGCCTCCCCATGTGTGTGTGTGTGTGTGTGTGTGTGTAGTGTTGGCATGTTCTCCATGTGCCTCTGGGTTTCCTCTGGGTTCTCCGGTTTCCTCCCTCGGTCCAAAGCCATCACTTGTAGGCTGAATGTCATCTCTAAATTTTGTGTGTGTGTGTGTGTGAGAGAGCCCTGTGACAGACTGATATCCTGTCCAGTGTGTACTCTGTCTTGTGCCCCGAGTCTCCTTGGATAGACTCCAGGTTCCCTGTCACATCTCGGACCGCTACGCCCTCCCCTGACCGCCAGAGGGATCCTTCACCCGAATTTGTTTACCTGATGGTTTGCCCTTACGGTTTTGTCCTTCTCTACCTGTTTCTGTTGCCCTGCTATTTGGATTGAGATTTGGATTTGTTTGCTGTGGATTTGTGTACTAAAATTCTGCACATGGATCCTGGATCTTCTGCCTCGGGTCATCTTTACATTCCCTGAGACGCAGTAGGATAAGCAGTGTAGATGATGGATGACAAGGTGGTGAGGTGTGAAGGGACTGGAGCATGTTCATCGATTCTACCATCTCACTACATAATGTACAGTGTACTGGAGTAGACGAGCTACAACTGTTCAAAATGATGCAGTCAGATTACAGTGAAAAGAAACCAACAAAACACCACTGCTCATTTCATTTCAAAGTTTTTACCAGTTTCCATTTCTTAATGATTTATCACCTGCTTATATCTCCGACTATAAACACTGCTCCAAATAGAGTCTGATCATCAGGTGCTGCTTTAACACACATCCCAAAGGGTAAAAACTCAAGAAAAATGGAGAAGCTGTCTTATTATGCTCTTAAAATCTAGAACACACTTCCTCCTCTCAATATTTGGCAGAATACCTTCATAGAAAAACAGCTTAAAGCATTGAGCTGAGATCCAGAGCTGCTTTTATTAATGAGCTAAAATAATTAAATCTCATTCATTATTATTTTTAGATAAGGCAGAAATTTATATCTGTAAGAGAAATCATATATATTTAAAATGGGAAATCTTCACATAAAGCAGAGATATCATGGTTGTTGTTGTTTTTGGGGCGTGTCCATGCACTCACCTGTACGACAAAGCTCCCGCAAAATGATTCTCAATGTAGTTGTCCATGACAGATTTGAAGTGCTGGAATTTACTGTCCTGCAGCAAATTGATGACATGTACCTGCAGAGAAATGAGTCACGGTATAGCTATACACCACAGTAACTGATACACACACACACACACACACACACACACACACACACAAACTGTCTTAGTAATGTAGCATATACAGTGGTGTGAAAAAGTGTTGGCCCCCTTCCTGATTTCTTATTTTTTTGCATGTTTGTCACACTTTAATGTTTCAGATAATCAAACACATTTAAATATTAGTCAAAGATAACACAAGTAAACACATCATGCAGTTTTTAAATGAAGGTTTTTATTATTAAGGGAAAACAAAATCCAAAACTACATGGCCCTGTGTGAAAAAGTGTTTTCTGTTAAAACATAACTTACCTGTGGTCTATCACACCTGAGTTCAATTTCTCTAGCCACGCCCAGGCCTGATTACTGCCACACCTGTTCGCAATCAAAAACTCACTTAAATAGGACCTGCCTGACAAAGTGAAGTAGACCAAAAGATCCTCAAAAGCTAGACATCATGCTGAGAGCCAAAGAAAATCAAAAACAAATGAGAAAGAAAGTAATTGAGATCTATCAGTCTGGAAAAGGTTATAAAGCCATTTCTAAAGCTTTGGGACTGCCGCAAACCACAGTGAGAGCCATTATCTACAAATGGCCAAAACATGGAACAGTAGAGAACCTTCCCAGGAGCGGCCGGCCGACCAAAATTACCCCAAGAGCGCAGCGACAACTCATCCAAGAGGTCACAAAAGACCCACAACAACATCCAAAGAACTGCAGGCCTCACTTGCCTCAGTTAAGGTGAGTGTTCATGACTCCACCATAAGAAAGAGACTGGGCAAAAATGGTTTGCATGGCAGAGTTCCAAGATGAAAACCGCTGCAGAGCAAAAAGAACATAAAGGCTCGTCTCAGTTTTGCCAGAAAACATCTTGATGATCCCCAAGACTTTTGGGAAAATACTCTGTGGACTGACGAGACAAAAACTGAACTTTTTGGAAGGTCTGTGTCCCATTACGTCTGGCGTAAAAGTAACACCGCATTTCAGAAAAAGAACATCACACCAACAGTAAAATATGGTGGTGGTAGTGTGATGGTCTGGGGCTGTTCTGCTGCTTCAGGACCTGGAAGACTTGCTGTGATAAATGGAACCATGAATTCTGCTGTCTACCAAAAAATCCTGAAGGAGAATGTCCGGCCATCTGTTTGTGACCTCAAGCTGAAGTGAACTTGGGTTCTGCAGCAGGACAATGATCCAAAACACACCCGCAAGTCCACCTCTGAATGGCTGAAGAAAAACAAAATGAAGACTTTGGAGTGGCCGAGTCAAAGTCCTGACCTCAATCCCATTGAGATGCTGTGGCATGACCTTAAAAAGGTGGTTCATGCTCGAAAACCCTCCAATGTGGCTGAATTACAACAATTCTGCAAAGATGAGTGGGCCAAAATTCCTCCACAGCGCTGTAACAGACTCAGTGCAAGTTATGGAAAACGCTTGATTGCAGTTGTTGCTGCTAAGGGTGGACCAACCAGTTATTAGGCTTAGGGGGCAAAGACTTTTTCACACAGGGCCATGTAGTTTTGGAATTTGTTTTCCCTTAATAATAAAAACCTTCATTTAAAAACTGCATGATGTGTTTACTTGTGTTATCTTTGACTAATATTTAAATGTGTTTGATTATCTGAAACATTAAAGTGTGACAAACATGCAAAAAAATAAGACATCAGGAAGGGGGCCAACACTTTTTCACACCACTGTACGTTTAAGCAAGTTGTGGGTTAATGAACTGCTTTGATCACTCCTATATTATTAATTACATTATGAACATTTGGCTGGATTTATCACACATATCTGGCAACCCTGGTGCAGTGTGCCTTAATTTAACCTTGTTTGGGATTGTTAAGATTCAAGAGCTGTTAAGATTATCGACATATGTACTAGTACAATGAAATTCTTACTTTAACCCATTTTACCAGAAGAAAAAGAAGCCTTTATTATTGTCAGATATACATTACAGCACAGTGAAATTCTTTCTTTTGCATATCTCGAGGTGGTCAGAGCGCAGGGTCAGCCATGATACAGTGTTCCTGGAGCAGAGACGGTTAAGGGCCTTCCTCAGGGGCCCAACAGTGGCAGCCTGGAGGTGCTGGGGCTTGAACCATGATGCTCCAATCAACAACCCAGAGCCTTAACCCCATGAGCTACCAGTACAGTGGTGTTATATTCTGCTGGTGGAAAGGATCTGTCAGATTTCAGTTTAAACACACGAGTGATGTTCTGTCCGTGAGTCTGATATAAAATGAGTCAGGACTTCAGTGTGTTTTAGACGTGTGTTTTTCCCTCTGTTGGACAACCTTACACTGAATTTTACTGGTCGAATATAACACCTTTTAAATTTTAGATGTTTATGAAGGAGCACATCTCAGAGAGAAATGGGTTTGATATCAGCATTTACTTTAAAGATTTGTGTGAAAAAGACTAAACTTTTTTGGGGTTTTTTTTTGGGAACTTTTCTATAAATATATATCCCCTTGTAGTCTAGATAAAAACAGAAATAGTTATGAAGCACTAGAAATTCTTAAAGCAGTGAGTGTTTACTTTCATATCAGCTTCATATAAACCAGCACTATGGAGTGGAACATGACCAAAACATTCGATGCTGAACCTGGACACAAAAACATTCTCTGTTAAAAAGAGTTCAATCTATACACATACCAAACCCCAAGAACGCTCTTTCTCCAAACATGAACAGCAGCATCACACACTCAAAGATGTGAGTTTATACTCCGATGGGATTGCGTTAATATTTAATTATGTGATGTTGTGTTAATTAGACTATTAGCCTACATTTAGTCTCGGAAGCTCTGCCTGCGCTTCTAGAAACAGTGTACAGTGTATCATGAAACCGAGTCATGAGCTCGACTAGCCTTCAAAGCACAAACACTTATAATGCAACTCCTGCCACGGTCCCATGCAATTAAATATGTTTTGTTGCCATTTGTATTCGGCAGGTAACCACGGCAACACATTGGGTGAGAAGAACAAAAAAAGATTGGTCATTAAAATCCAAATCACAAAAAAAACAGGAGATCTAATACGGCGTAGCTGTAAAGACCTGTCTTACCAGGCAATCGAATACTTTCAGTCCGTATCTCTGCGGGCTCTCGTCTAACACGGCGAACAGCGTGTCCAATGTGTCCTGCAAAAACTGAGAGACAGAAAACACACGGAGAAATTCAGTGGTGAAAATCAAGGTTAATATCCTTCGGCACAAACAGAGAACGATAGAGAAGAAAGAGGTACGATGTATAGCGTTTCTATTAACGCTACGTCCTTAAAGACCGACTGTTAGCGTCTGATCTTAACCGAGTTTTGCTGATTCCACACGTCCTCTTTGCTAATAATAAGGAAACTGACAACCAGATAGAAGATAAAAGTTTTATCTTCTTTTATTTTATTTGTTTATTTTCTAAACAAATTTAGGAGATGAATTTAGAGCACCGAGCCAGTGTTCCCATATGGTATGTTACACCAACATACATATTCAACATAAATAACTGATCTTGAACAGGAATCTGCAGATGCCTTTAAGAAATGTTTTACCTTCACTATCTCTGTACCGTCCATGTCCTTCAGTTTGCACAAGCCATCCATGATCCGATCCGGATGAGTTCTCCACTTCAGCAGATCCAGCATGTCTCCTGCAGATTGAGATAAAACAATGGCTGAAATATTAATCATACAATAAAACCATAGCTGCAGCCATGGATATGTCACACAGAGCAACAGCTGATTTCTACGTAGATTTCTTAAAGCTGGAACGAAATCACTGAACCCTGAACAGCTGGACCGCTGAAATCTGACACATCACTCCATTACACCATGATCGTGATGATAAATTCTGGAATACCATTCTTAATGCCAGAACACTTCTGACTGGACCTCTAGTGTTAGATATTAATTTCTAGGCACCCATATGAATATGTTATGGATTCTGTAGGAACAACAACACATTTCCAGGTCGTATATAGCGGATGTACAATATGAGATGTTTATCTGAGTCTCCAGTGTCAATAAGAGTTTTTTTGTCCTTTTATAGCTGTGATAAAGTAAACATTGTCAAATGAGATGGTTTGTATCGTACGTCATTCTGAGCTAAATCATGGCTGATATTGGTAAATAATTGCCATATAATAGTAGGAAAATAATCATATCAGGCCACATTACATAACCCGGTCATTGATTACTGATCGGTGCTTATTTTCCGATAACAGCACGTCTCATGTTATTGTCTATTATTCTTCACACACTGCTCTGTACAGCTTGTGAAAGCCGGTATGTTTTTGTTACAGTATGCCGTGTTATGGGCTAATCGGAGCCCAGCTGCTGGACTTATTGGATTGAGCTCCAAGGTCAACAGATGCAGGTGTGCGATCAGCATGTAGCCACCCCATCACACACACACACACACACACACACACACACACACACACACACACACATACACACACTCTTTCATGTGTAGCCTTCACACAGAGAACAGATCCATAAATAACATAAAGGTCAGAAATGAAAGGTCACAGAAGGTTTGAGATTAGGTCCAATTATCGCTCAAGATTGAAGTGATGGGTTTTTAAAAGGGAAGTGGTGTTGAGCTTATTAGTGATGACTCAATGTTCCCTAAACCTTCAGGCACTTTGCTCCTTTCTCAGACAAGTCTGTACTTTACCGTGTATGTAAACAGATCACAAACAAATAATCCGTTCCCCTGATAACGATAGCACTGATACTGCCATCGCTGGTCCAACAAACAAATCATCTTAATTCCACCCAGATGGAGGATGGTGAGCAGTACCGTTCTGTGTGAGTTTGGTGGAGCAGAGCGTGGAGAGGATCCAGAAAGACTCTTTGCTGCTCTTCATGGTCTGGTTGGTGCCAGGTTGTAGACTGGCTTTAGAGAAGGGCAGCTTGAGGTAGCGAGACAAGTCCTGCAGGTTTGCAGTCTCTTCACACTAACATGAAAAAAGGAGCATTAAAGGGACACGCCTTTAGTAGGAGTTTTTCAGCATTGCACTGCATATACATATCACTGCATCATATAATCTATTTTAAATCACTACAAGTTAAAAAACAAAAACAAAAAAGAAAATCTGTTTCCTCAGAAGTCTAAAGGCAGTTGCTGAACTCAGCTGATAAGTGGAACAGAAAGTCAACAATATTTCTGGAGTTTTATCCATCTTTCCAACACTGCGGTAAATAAAACAGCTGTTTACGATGGTTTGCACCACCATCAGTCTGACCAGAAACTAAGCACTTCCTGTTTACTTTGAACTACGTTGATCTATCATTGTGGAAGCATGTGATCATAAATTCTTCCTCCTGAAGCAGTAGCTCACCTCTGGAAGTACAGATTTTGAGCATTATTTACAAACCTCTTTAAGGAATTCAGTGAAGTGTCTTCAACCTAAATATTTTCTTCCCCCCAACCTCAAGTTTTGCCTCCCTCTAAAGTACCCCTAGACCCTAAACCATGATAAACAGTACATAAGTAAACAGGTTTTTCATTTATTTCCCAGTATGAGGAAATTCTAGTCTGTAGTAATCACACAGACACTACATTCATTTGCAGTAGATAAAGATTAGTTTGAAAAACTACGGAATTTTACTTTATTATGAATTGGCACACTCATGTCCTGACTGTACCTTGTGAACGATGAGCTCATGTGTGCCATCAGGAAGTGTTCTTCCGTCCTCTTGCATGAGCGGAACAAAAGAGAAACCGAACAGCTTCTTCTCTCCTTTCTCCTTCGCTGAAAGATCACAAACCAAGTACAGTCACCTTTTTTATCTCAACATGAAGAAACATTATGTAAAAGTTACCAATGTAATAAAATGAGAAGAGACTAAACACTAACCAATCAAACATAATGAGGAATCTGCAAATATAATAAATAACTCGTGGTATATACTGAATTACAAATCTGCAATTAAGTCTGTGATTAATACGTACCACTTAGTATTATTATTATTAGCAGTAGTAGCAGTTTTATTAGCAATTATTAGTATTTTATTACCATTGCTTTAAAACCTAGAATCATAATAAATAGAAGAATATATTCTTTGTTTAAATTACATTATTCAACAAGAGCCAGGTCAGAACTGAGAAATAAAAGTTTGAGCTTTAATGCCTTAACAAAATGGAACAACTTACAGGAGCAATTTAACTCAATTTTATTTCTACAGCACTTTTAACATTTTTTCAAATACAGAAATTCAGAATAAAAATAACAAAGTTTAAAATTTTTTTATCCCTAACAAGCAAGCCAGGGGCGACAGTGGCAGAAATAACACTTAACACTTACTACTGCTCCGTTTGCTGGTACCGTACCGTATCGTACCGTACCGTACCGTACCGTATCGTTTTGTACCGTACCGTATCGTTTTGTACCGTATCGTTTTGTACCGTACCGTATCGTACCGTACCGTACCGTATCGTCAGTGTAGTCATGTTGGAAATTGTTTTTTGTGTATATTACTATGTATATAATTTTTAGTCTTTTTTTATGTTGTTTTAATTTTTGTTGTGTCTTTTGCTACCTTCCTGGCCAGGTCACTCAGGTGAATGAGATTTAACTCAGTGAGTTTTTATCCTGTTTAAATAAAGGTTACTCACTAATGACTCAATAATCCTTTAAAGTATAAATTGTGTATTGATTCTTTACTTTTTTTTTTTAACTCAATGTAAAAAAAATGTTTATTCTGCTTTTATTTACTCTCATTCTCATTTGTCTCATGTTGTATCCACTGACTGTAATACATTGTTCTGTCAATGTCATGGAGTGTGAGCTCTTACTAGAGCAGAGACTGAACTCCAAATATTTTAGTCCTGGTTAAATAAAGTGTACTAACTAATGACTCAATAAATCCTTCAAAGTATAAATTGCGTATTGATTCTTGACAGATGTTTTAACTCGATGTTAGTTCTGTTTTTATTGACTCTCATGCTCTCATGTTGTATCCACTGATTGTGTTTGTATAGATTTTCTTCTCAGTCATGGAGTGTGAGCTCTTACTGGAGCAGTGTCTGAACTCGAAGCGCAGGTGAGCGAGTCTGAACAGCTCTGGAGGAACACACAGCTTGATCTGCTCTGACCAGCGAGGACTGTTACTGTGGTACAGGACAAAGGAGTGGAACGCATCCGCCCCGGGCTCACCGGAACCTGAAAACACCATACCCTACAAAACACAAAGATAAAGAGAAAACCTACACTGTAGAAGAAGAACTGAGGACAAGAAGCCTTTATTATCACCGCACATACATTACAGCACAGAGGAATTCTTTTCTTCACATGTCCCAAGTGAGGAAGTTGGGGTCAGAGCACGGGGCAGTTATGATACAGTGCCCTCTGCAGCAGAGAGGGTTCAGGGCTCAATTGCCCGACAATGGAGCTTGGTGGTGCCGGGGCTTGAAACCTGACCTTCTGATCAACATCCCAGAGCCTTAAGCACTTGAGTCGCCACTGGCCCATCCTAACCTAACACCAACAGGGTTTGTAGACTAATTTGCCCCCAGCGAGAGGATGTGTGAATGACAGAGACTACATTGCGTTTCTGTAAGCCGGCGTCTGCTTAAATGATGTAAATGTATATAGGAACAGATGCAGAAAGATATAGAGGGGTGAGAGGTAGCACTTCATATATTTGTCAATTTCCTCGATTCCTGCTCATATCCGTGTACAGTTTACCTTCAGTACCTGGCCATCAGCTCCCAGCAGATACACGGCGACCTCCACGTTCCTCGCCACGCTCTTCCCGCCTTTCTCAAACTCCCCTCTCTCCAGGGTCACGTAGAGGTCGTTCCTGATTTCACCTGCAGACAAAACCCACAATATTTACAGCTACAGGATTGGGCAGACAACAAAAATACAAATCAAGGCTTTGTTTTTTTAAGTGTTCATACGAGATATGTTTTTATTAATAAATATAGCTCAATGTCTGTGAAAAACTGGTTAAGCCCTGGTTAAGTAATAAAACAGCACATGGTCAGGGCTTTCTGTATTTTATACAGTAAATAACTGCGTATCGACTGGTAGAATTCGTGACCGTCATACGTTATATAAAACTGCAATGTCAAAATCAAGTACGTGATTTTTTATTTTTATCACAAAGCAAAACAGTGCAGCAAGGGAAACCTTGACCATTCCCATTCATCAGTATTAGCCAGAATTCATATGTTTTTAGTGCTAGAACTTGGCTCTCAAGCAGCTATCATATAGCTTAAATGATAACAAGGACAATGTTAAAACCAGAGCTTTAAATAATAACAGCTTTAAACCATTTCACAAAGAAAACCAAGATGGAGACACTCCTGAACATCCTCATCCTCCTACATATTACTGTACATTATTATCACACATACAACACTGTTATTAAAGAGAAACTGTTCAGTTAACTTCAATAATCAAAATGATTATAAACCAATTTACATCATTATAAACAAGCAAAATTCAGCTCATATGAGACTGTTCAAGAGTGTCCAGTGTCACTGCCCTGTTTCTCTTTGCAAAAAGGTTTTATTATGCTTTTAAACCACATGATAACTGCTTGAGAACTTATAATACTATAAACAGGTGAATGTTGGCTAATCGGTGTAAAATAAGTGTTAAGCAAATTACACTACAAACTATTTTATTGAACAATATTATGACACTGAATATAACACTGAATTATATTGTATACAGTATTTAAAATCTTGTACTCCAAGCCTAAGTAGGTCAATTAAGCTTATACCACTCCTAATATAAAATATATTACAAGCCATACAAATCCATTTAAACTAAATAAATAAAACAAGGCTCATGTATTGGACAAATGAGATACTTTCCTCTCCGGTGATAGGAATGTGTTTAATGTGAACTCAAAGCTGTCTTTCATGAAGTACGACTATGTCTCACCAATACAAAGCCACTCTGTCTAACGTGGAACCTGAGCGTGACCTCCGATCGCTCGGTCCACAACACAAGCCCAGGCGAGTCCCACGTGAGCCATGGGAGAGTGTGAAAACCAATAAAGACGTGTAAATTGTGGAGAAATGTGTGTTTAGACAGAAGATATGATATGTTCTCATGAGACATAAAAAAAAAAAATTTTTTTATAACAGCAACAGTCATGAGACGAAAGCATCTTTTATCGTTTCTGAATGCGAGACTCATTAGAACCCTCGTAACAAGGATGAACAAAAATAAATGGATATTTAGAGGAATTCCACCTTCACATTCTATTAAAGCAACGACACTGAAATTTAAACGAACTCGTAAATAAAACACGTCTGATATGTGTCTGTTTTTTACACGAGACCAAAGCGATGTAACTAAAAAAACTACGCTTTCGTTCCTTATAAACAACATGAGCCTTACAGCTCAAAAGCTGAGACGAAACTTGGCTAGATCAACTAGAAGAAAAAGTTTTAATTTAGTTGACAAGAACCAATATAAAATATATTCCCTGCTGTTCTGCTGCTAGAACACAATGTCACTGTTTCCTATTTAGAGCAGTCAAATTATTAAAAAATTAACTTCTTAATTAAAAAAACAAAAAGAATGAACTGGACACAAGCAGAAACCCTGACACAAAATTCTGGCTAAACTATCAGTCCTTTAAAATGACACCTCAGAGTCCTGCATATGGACCTGCACTGAGTTCAAGCTAAATATTTAATGATGTGATGCTTTTAATCAATCAAGAAAATATTAATACTGTTCACATGAAGCTTCCAGAAAGCTCTTTAATCTCACCCGGCATGATGATGTCGGAGAAGCCGAGCCTCCTAGTGATGGAGACGTTGCGAGTGAAGAGACGCATGTACTCCTTCTGAATCTGCTCCAGGTCTCCGTGCAGCAGCTGCAGTGAAACAGCGAGTCCTGCAGAACAAACACAGGCATAATACCATCACTGAAAACGCAATACCTTTAATCCGATATACTGGAAACCAGTGTGGAGCGGGGAGCTCAGGCACTTTAAAGAGAAACAGAAAGCATTTTCAGGGAAAAGCCTAAATAATTGTTTTAGTTCATCTTGATTGAACTAAACATATATAGATTTCCCCATTATTAATATTTATTATTCTATATTGTTTTATTATTATATTATTATCAGTTTTTGTCTGTAGTCATTACAAATGATAATGATTTAGACATGAAGCCTGAAGGAATAACTGAACCATAGAATTTAATCAGATTTTAAAGCTTAATGTAGAACAATGTCATCAAGATGAAAATTTCATCAAAATCCTTTCAACCATTTCTACCATCTGGTGTGACTTTTATCTGCTCGACATTTTTCCAGCATGCCTGAGATCTACAGGAACCGTTTAGCTGCTCGCTTCGTCTCTTTCATCATTCGCCAATAAAGCTATAGCCTCTCATCTAACTATTGCGAAATTACATAAAGCAGAAACCTTATCTACGTCTATCTGATGCAAATCTTTGCCTTCGAGCACAAAGCCTAATTGCGGCCGCTTTTATTTCATAACACCGCGAAGGCACTTCCCACACATGGTCACTCAGCAACACAAATCCATTCATGTGTATTATATTAGTCAGATTAGCAGTACAGTGAGATGCTCTTATGTAAGATACTACACTTCCTCCTCCATAAAACACAACCACAGACTATGTGGCTTACACTGAACTCTGCACAGACTCGCTGTTGCTTTCTGAGACACCTCACTTATATTTTACTCACTGAATCGCTAATTATATTATTCACAGGTAAATATGTTTCCATTTGTTTCTGCTCCCACAGAAAAATAATGCTAATTGATGCTAATTCAAGTTTAGCTAAAATAGCTAGTAACGTAGCAACAAAATAGATGCGGAGATGGGATTCATGAAGATATTTTCTAACAAACACGATGATGTTTTATATAAAATATGATCCAGATAAACTATAAAAAAGTAGCTAAGCTAAACATCAAGTAAGAGTAAGATTCTGAGCTAGCTAACTAGCAGTTAGCTGTTGTATTGTTCTGTGTTTGGACAGCACCGAAAATAATAAAAGTGATTTTTATCACTTTACAGAATCTGTGTACTGAAGCAGAGTTTCTTGAACTTGTTGAATCTAGGGACTTTAAGCTAACTATAACAAAGAATGACGCAATCAACCCAGTTTTGTAATGATGACACCTCTGTATATTCTCTATTGAGCTCCTCGTGTGCACAATAACATTTGTCTATTTATTAGAACAAAAACCAATTATTTATTCCTGAGATTTCAGTCCAACATGACATTATTTACAGGCTAAATGTTTTTCAGTTAGTGAGGTTTTGGATTAAATAAGTTCAATTCTCGCAACAAGAATGTAACAAAAAATATCTGAAAATAAAAGATCATTATCATCATTAACTAGCCCCCTGACTAGATGCCACTTTGAGGGCT
>JAUCMX010000009.1:28900599-29085599 GCA_033459395.1 Hemibagrus guttatus | reverse complement strand
GGCTCGTTTTGCAGACATTGCACTATATATGAATGCGTGAGTCGAATGAAAAAGTTTGCAGTTTATTATTACAAACGCATCACACGAGTGTATCATCTTTCTACATGACCTCCATGACCTTCTGCTGTAGCTAGAAACGTGTTAAGAACAATAAATGCCTTTTATTTAACCCGCTGTTTTTGAGAGGGTTTTCATGGTGAGGATTGGTGGACACTGCTGAGAAAAAAAAAGGGAAAAAAAATAAAACTGTTTATCATATTTCCATTCAGCTACACTGAACAAAATGGCTGAATTTATCTGATTCAAACGCGTATATCGGTCCCCTGTGACTGAATTGAGGAAAAATAACACAATTTGTTTACGTACGTCCAACAAAATCAACACAAGCTCAGACCTGAGCTGAGAATTAAAGCCATGACGCTAATGCTTAGGAATATAACACATTAACACTGCACTAATCTACTGTACATGTTTCAAATGAAAAAATTTAGGGCTATAGTTACGGTTCCCAACAGTTCCACCATCATGGCTCAACTGGTCCCACTGTCTCTCAGGGTACAGGGGGAAATAAGCATCTAGACTCTTCTCTGTTCTAGCACCGAGGAGGTGGAATAAACCTCCTCCAGATGTCCGAAACAGGTCATGACCGTCTTCAAACGCTGGGGGAAGACCTACATCTTCCTGAAACACTTATACCAGTGCTTATTCTTTTCTGTTTGTTTAAAAAAATTAATAATAATTGTTTATCTGAGTGCTATATTTTCTCCCCCAAAAGTTTTAGACTCATGGTATCCTTAGTCTGTGACCTAGTGAAGCAGTCCTGATGTATTTACTGATGAAGACGTTTGTATGTCTCCATGCCAAATGCTGTGCATGTGAATGTTTTCAGAATGTAATTGATTTATTTTAATACTACGTGAAAATTTATCACAGTGACACCACATCATTCAATCTAGTCATTAAAAAATTCAGCTAAACAATGAAATCATTCTTCACTGAGAAACGTAATGTTTTTTGCATAAATTATTCGTCATATTTTTTCTTCAGTCCGACTGAAATTCGTTCTTTAAGTCCATTTTCAGAACCATTTTTTTTGATTGTGCAGCCAAAATTCTTTGCATGCAATTATTTTTAAGTTTTTGACAGTACTGTGTTCTGATCGGTCAGTTCTGCAGAGCCACTACCTGATCGGTCGCATCCCCCTGCTGTCGAGATGAAGAAGAAGACCTCGAGCTCCTCGGCCAGGCTGCAGTTCAGCAAGCTGTTGGTCTGCAGGAACAGGTGATGCAGTTGGCTTGAAGTGGAGGCTCTCGCTTACGGTGTCGTCGCTCCATCTGACCGAAACACACGAATGTAAGCGTCTAAACGTAAAACGGAAACTAGATGACAAAACTAGATTCATGAAACACACACAAACACACAGTAATACACACATTTATACAGAATAATGCATTACATACACACAAAAAATACACACAGTAACAAAGAGTACTTGGCGGGTGCATGGTGTTTGACCAAAAAAACAAATATTTGATATTTTTCCGCAGGATTTCTGCAGGATAGCTCAGTAACTTTTGCGTAATCACACGGCAGTACGGCTGGCAGAGGCGACCCAGATCTGTTCCAGCAGTGGCTAGATTCAGAATGAATAATCTCCCTGCAAACTTTCACAGTCTGAAGCTACGACTTCCTGATTCTCTCTCGGTGTTCAGACTAGTGCATGTGAAAGTTCTAGATTTTTCTTCTTCATTATTTGATTAGCGGTGATCACAGGGGCGTAGCCGACGGGGATTTGAACCCCAGCTTAAATATATAAGGAAAGTTCAGACTGCTGATTCATTAAGGTTTGGGATAACACACAGACTTTTCTCTGATTATATGTCTGATTACTGTTTTGTGTAATAATTGGGGTACACAAAGTCGTATATCACAAAGTCAATGTTAACTGAACGCATGCCTAACGATGTTTAATGACATTTTTTTGGCTAAAGGCTGCTGTGGTGATAAACAAGGATGAACTGGGGATCAGATGTTTTTCTTATTTCTTCTTTAAATTTGCTGGACACTCAGATAGGACAGGTCAGGGACAGTGAGGTGACAGCTGAGATAGTAGCACAGGAAACAAACAAGAAGAATGAATAAATTTCCATCTCTGGTGTGTGTGTTCGTGTGTGTGTGTGTGTGTGTGTGTGTGTGTGTGTTTTAGTTTTGCATGTTCTCCCCATGCTCAGGGGTTTCCTTTGGGTACTCCGGTTTCCTCCCTCATTCTAAAGACATTGTTGGAGTTGGAGGCTGACTGGCGTCTCTAAATTGTCCGTAGTCCACAGTGAGTGTGTGAGTGACTGTGCCCCGTTATGTGTTAGCATGACCCTGCCTTGTGCCCTGAATCCTCTGGAACAGACTCCAGTTTCCTTGCGACTGTGTGTAGGATAAGCTCTACACAAAATGTATGGAAATGGATGGATCCATCCATCCATCCATCCATCCATCCATCCATCCAATCACCTACCCATCCATCCATTAATCCATCAGTTCTTCCATACATCCATCTATCCTCTACACTGCTTTTTTGGGGCTAAAATTCCATCCATCCACCCATCCGTCCATTATCTACACCGCTTATCCTACTGGGTCATGGGGAACCTGGAGTCTATCGCAGGACCTGGACAGGATGCCAGTCTATCACAGGGTACAATCACACATACACTTACACACTCATTCACACACTATGGACAATTTCAAGATGACAATCAGACTACAGCGCATGTCTGTGACTGGAGGAGGTACCCGGAGAACCTGCAGGAAACCCCTGAGGGGACAGGGAGAACATTCAAACTACACACACACACACACACACACACACACACGGCGGAGGTGAGAATGGGGCTGAAATTAATGAGTGAAAATGAAGGAGTCATTTTTTATTTAAAAAAAGGATGGAAATGGATGGAGGTCTTTTTCCCCGCTAGTGTTAGCATCTTATTCCAGTCATGTTCAGTACAACTGTCCTAAGGACCTTTAATGGAAATGTCATTATTATAACTAAACTTCAGCACTCTTAAAATCATCAAGGGTTTACCCTGAAACCTCCAATTTGACATCAAACCTGGAGTTGTTTCATCCATCCATCCGTCCATCCATCCGTCCATCCATCCATCCATCAATCCATTCACCTGTCCATCCATCCATCCATTCATCCATCCATTTGTCTATCCGTCCAATAATCTGAAATATAAAGTCTATAACTCAATCAAATCAGTATTTAGAGTATTTTGATTTTTGCCTGGTGAATGTTATCAGTTCTCTCAGCTCCACTCAGAGTTTTATTACAGACAGTCTTCAGGATGCCTTTATCTGATCAATCTTAACCAACATAATGTCATGACTTTTTTATGGACAAAATCCTGGTTTTATTATAGAAAAAGATGTCAAATAATTACTGCAAAATTACCTTAAATTACATCAAATTCTATTTAAAGCAGAAATTGGTCGTATTTCTAATGTACTGAATATGTATTTGTAATGTATTGAATAAATGTGTTTTATGATATGACTTCAGCCCTATATGGCCCTTATCCAGCCCTTTTTTCTTTATGGTTCAGATAATTATGTACGGTGTGAAAATAAAAGGAAAAACAAATAAAAAGCAAGTATCAGTTTCACTCAGATTCTGTAAATGGATGAATAAGTGTGACCGCAGACTAAGCTTTATAGAGTGTTGTACAGTGACATACTGTACATTTTAGTCTCTGTGTCTCTCTCTGCTGAACCTGTACATGAACACTGAGTGTGTGTGTGTGTGGAGTATGCTCTCTGTACATGAACACTGAGTGTGTGTAGAGTCTGTTCTCTGTACAGGAACACTGAGTGTGTGTAGAGTCTGTTCTCTGTACAGGAACATTGAGTGTGTGTAGAGTCTGCTCTCTGTACAGGAACACTGAGTGTGTGTGTGTGTAGAGTCTGTTCTCTGTACAGGAACACTGAGTGTGTGTAGAGTCTGCTCTCTGTACAGGAACACTGAGTGTGTGTGAGTGTGTGTGTAGAGTCTGCTGGCTGTACAGGAACACTGAGTGTGTGTGAGTGTGTGTGTAGAGTCTGCTGGCTGTACAGGAACACTGAGTGTGTGTGAGTGTGTGTGTAGAGTCTGCTGGCTGTACAGGAACACTGAGTGTGTGTGAGTGTGTGTGTAGAGTCTGCTGGCTGTACAGGAACACTGAGTGTGTGTGAGTGTGTGTGTAGAGTCTGCTGGCTGTACAGGAACACTGAGTGTGTGTGAGTGTGTGTGTAGAGTCTGCTGGCTGTACAGGAACACAAAGGGAGGATTGAAATAATGCAAGTTTGCAAACAGCCACTTAATGTACTTAATTACTATCATTTTCCTATGCAAACATGACTCACTGTGTGTGTGTGTGTGTGTGTGTGTGTGTGAGTGTGTGTGTGTGTGTGTGTGTGGAACAGGACTGGGGGCTGTGGCGTCAGACCGGGTTGCAGTTGCCCTGGTAACGCAGCATAGACCTCGGGTAGCAGTGGAAGGGTGACTCATGAGTATTGTTTGTGTGTGTGTGTGTGTGTGTGTGTGTGTGTGTGTGTTTGTGTGTGTGTGCACGCGTGTGGGTGTGTAAAACTAACCAAGCGATAGAGCTCGGTGACGCTGATTTCTTCTGCGTCTACCATACTGAAGTCCCGCCTGGGGACCAGGTCCAATCCCAGTTGCCTGTAAACACACACACACACACACACACACACACACACACACACATATAAACACTAAGAGTTCTAGTTTACAGCATCAATTTACATGAATCACATGTTCAGCATGGTAACACAAGACAGCTGTCAAAAAAAATTAAAAACAACAATACACCTGTGTGTACGTCCCTACAGACCAACACCTTGTGTGGGGACACCGTGACACCGTGCTTGTTTACTTATACTCATAAAACACCCCATGATAGTAAATGTACAGTACGATCACTGTTCTAATGAACCCACGGGATCTGGACGAATTTCATGATTAATGATTACAGCGAAGCAGACTGCAAACTGTGCGATGTGAACAAATATTAAAACCGTGTCATCTTCTTAAAATCCATGTAACCTGATCAAGCACCCTTCTGGTTTGGAGTGACTGTAAACTGGGTCCTGGGTTATCTTGTGTGGCGTTACACACTGCTCATACTTTACCCGGGTTTAACAATTAATCCTGGCTCCTCATGATCTGACGCTTCACACCTCACACTCCAGAACCCTGGATTAACTTTCTTTTTCACATATTTACACCATCAATGTCTCACGCTCTCGCATCAGTGAGAAAAATGTTTCCAATGAAATCCTTATTGTCTGTTTTAATCCTCCTGAGACACAAAAAGGCAAGAAAAGAAAGCAAAAGAGAAATGAAAAGAAAGAAAAAACAAAACTTTTTAACTCCTGTTTACACGACACACACGGTTTCTGTGACTGAACAAATCACGGATACGAGGCACGTGCTGTTGCTAGGCATCGCGGCGTAACATTCCCACGCTGTATCCTTTCACACTGTACACGTCTGGCACCGTAATGTGGAGTTAAACCTGCAAAATGTGAACCCTTCCTCTACCCGGGGTTTAAAAGCAGAACGATAAGGATAAGGAAGGTGAACAAACTAGGCGCGTAGGGCAGAATCAGTGAGATGGTCATTAAAATGAATATGAGGTGCTGTGAAAAGGAATTTACGAGCGCGGTGAGAAATTGTCGGACCGAGCAGTGAGACACGCACAGTTCGGTTCCTCTCGATCATAAGGATGTTTACTTTGCATGGGAGTCAAGGTGCAATTCTGTGCTTTGTGCTTATTTTATTGGACTCATTAGAGGTAAATAAAATGGCCAGGACATTCCTGACTGAAAGAAAAAATTATTTTGTTCTTAATACTGATACATCGGTATGAGTGCTGACAAAGGAAAGCACAATATACACTATATCAAATGCATAAACAGGTATGAAACTACATCATCATCATCATCATCATCATCATCATCATCATCATCACGGCTACAGTAAAGCCAGCATGCTTTGTTTCTGAAGCTCTTATCTCTTGACACTCACTCGTTGCCCCAGTCCAGTCTTGCTACAATGTGCTGTTTGATGTCAGTTATGCGCTCGTGGGTCAGGTGACCGAGCAGGACCTGCTGTCTCAGCTCCAGGATCTCGGTCATTACATGCCAGAGTCTGTGAAAGAGCTCGGCCTCGTTCTTCTGCAAGTGACAAGAACAGAGAAAGTCGGCAGACAAGGGTTAAAGGAATGGTTCTGCTAGACATCATGACATTTGGTGTATAGCTCTTGAGCTTAGCGTAGCCAATAAATAAAAAAATAAATGTAGGAAATAAACAGAAATCTTCTTTTTAATAAATATTCCTGCCTCAAACCACAAGCAGTTCTTTAACAGCATCATACAGATTTGCCAAATATCTTGGAGGAAATAGTGTGTTTGGTTTCATACTCCTGGCATCACATGTGGTGCAAACTGAATTTTCACCAAACTGTTCCTTTAAAGCCAGAAGTGTACTAATCTGAACAATCAGCATGAGAGGTGTATTTCACACGTCACCCAAGCAAACTTAAGTTCTTTCTTCTGCTCCCTGTTCGGAGTCGCCACAGCGGATCATCTGGTCCACATATTTGACTTTGGCACAGCTTTTATGCTCGATGGCCTTCCTGACGTAAACCTCCCATTTTATCCGGGCTTGGGACCGGCACTATGAGTAAACCCGTCAGGGGCTAGGTTACCTCTCTGCCCGAGAATCGAACCCAGGCTGCGGCAATGAGAGCGCGGGATCCTGTCACTGTCCAAATATGGTCAAATGTGACAAATGTGACTATTCTGTTTAAATATATGACTATTCTGCTTGTTCCACATTACCACATAGAGCTGTTTCCACATGGTGCCCCAGTCTCTCAAAGTCACCGTCATCTCTGTGATGACCGACTCCTCCATCGGGATGACCGTCTCGAACTGCCTGTAAATCACACACATGAAAATATATCACACACAACAGTAATGAATGTTCAGACTTGATTGTCACTATGCATCTCTTTACAACACATAACTTATGATACATGATACTGTCCCTACTATATATATATATATAAATATAAATAAATACAGTGGAACCTCGGTACAGGAATGTAATTGGTTCTGGAGGCGAGTTCTTAAGGTGAAGATTTGTATTGAAATGAATTTTCCCATCAGAAATAATGTAAACGCAGATAATCCGTTCCAGCCGCCCAAAAATCTGACCAATCTGACCAATACGAAGCGTATGTAAACTGTATGGCTGCTTACAAAGAACTGACCCAAGCCAAGCATTCCATGTCAAGGCTCCTCACAGGAAGTCGTGCCACCAAGCTTGGGCTAAAAATAGAACAGACCGCCCACGCCACCGATCTGTCAACAAAAACACCCCAAAAATCACCTAGCTTTTGAACGCATGCCGAAGACGACGCTGGTATCGTGGGCTGACTCTTTCACACAGCTTTCACTGACTGACAAAAAAATTCATAAATTGGCTTCGCTTGGCTTTCCACTGACGCTAACAAGTTTTGAACGGCTCCCGGACGTACGCGCAACTTAGCCGGCGTTCGGTTCTGTTCGTTCTTATGCTGAAAATGCTTCGTAAATTTCTGCAAAATTTTGATTCTTAAGGCAGAAATTTGTAAGGGAGGACATTCGTATGCTGAGCTTCCACTGTTCTGCATATATTCTGAGCACATATGCTCAACAGGGTGTGTATCTCTCTCTCTTATATATATATATATATATATATAGAGAGAGAGAGAGAGAGAGAGAGAGAGAGGGAGAGGGACCATACATATCCTATTTATAATAACTTATATATCACCCCCATATCTTTATATCTTTTGTCATTTATTGTAATATACCACTACACACTTCTGGTTAGATGCTAACTGTAATTTGCACAATGACAATAAAGTTGAATCTAATCAAACATAAAAAAAACATACAGAATTGTTAATCTGGTGAAGTTTTCTATAAGGAGATGTTTATTTAACATTTTTAGAAGGAATCTGGAGTGTCAAAGGTAAAAAGACAAGTCTTCATGACCGAGAACTTTCTGCTTTCACGAAGCTCTTACCCTTTGTTCTTAATGTGGGCATGTTTCAGGTGAATGAAACTGCTTGGGAATATTCCCTGAACAAAAGACAGAGACATAGCAGAGCAGAGTGAAATACAGTTCTGCTAACAACACAAGAATAAAAAATGAGCAGACACACTGATGAAACCGGTGCTCAGTATCCTTCAGTGAGATTTTTACCGTTCCTTCTCGGTCTTTTGTATGAGGACAATTTCAGCATTATGGATGTGACATTTGAACTCATATTGACTTTCAAACAGTCTCGCAGTCTGTACAGGATTAGCATCAGTGACCTTTCAGCGAGAACACACTGCACACTCAAAAGTAAGATATTTTCCAAGATGTCTTCACACACGCACACACACACACACGCACACGCACGCACACACACTGGTTTTGGGTGACACATTTTTGGAACCGTCTCTGAATCTTAAACACACTGCAGAAAACATGGCACATGCTGTATATAATAATGACAGAAAACACACACACATATATATATATATTTAAAAATATTCCTTTTTTCAGTCATACAGAAGTCATGTGATGAGTGAAACCATCCACTATTCACAAAATATCATAATGCTGTGCAGTTATTTTACTGCTGAAATAAAAAATAAGGCTAAACGAATTAAATAATGCAATGCTATAAATACTTATAAAGTAAGCATTTATACCACAGCAATGTTGAATTCTCAATTCTGATTGGTCAGAAGGTGTTGGTGTATTTTCCTGATTGGTCAGAAGGTGTTGGTGTATTTTCCTGATTGGTCAGAAGGTGTTGGTGTATTTTTCTGATTGGTCAGAAGGTGTTGGTGTATTTTCTACTACAGTACAGCAGCACTGATAGCTCGCATGACACTATCGTTTCTATGGTAACAGCTCCTTCCTTGCGTCATGGGTGTGGTCGCAGCTGTTCCTCAAGAAAACTATAAAGTGATAAACATTACAACATGCTCTTTAACCCTTTGTATCAGTACACTGGAAAATCTGAAATCGACTTATCGGACATTTTCAATCAGTTTAAACAAAGCGATTATTTTAACGCTGTGAGTCTGATCTGAAATGGATCAGGACTCTTGGCTTTCAGAGTGTTTCAGACGTGTGTGTTTCCCTCTGTTGGATAAAACCTTACACTGAATTTTAACTCTTAAAATGTTCTATGTTTATGAACAAACACTTGGAATATCTCAGAGAGCAGAAATGGGTTTGATATCAACATTTACCCTGAAGATAGAAACATCTGTGTGGGACAAACTGACCGTTGCTCAGTATCCTTCAGTGAGATTTTTACCGTTCCTTCTCGGTCTTTTGTATGAGGACAATTTCAGCATTATGGATGTGACATTTGAACTCATATTGACTTTCAAACAGTCTCGCAGTCTGTACAGGATTAGCATCAGTGACCTTTCAGCGAGAACACACTGCACACTCAAAAGTAAGATATTTTCCAAGATGTCTTCACACACGCACCACACACACACACGCACACGCACCGCACACACACTGGTTTTGGGTGACACATTTTTGGAACCGTCTCTGAATCTTAAACACACTGCAGAAAACATGGCACATGCTGTATATAATAATGACAGAAAACACACACACATATATATATATATTTAAAAATATTCCTTTTTCAGTCATACAGAAGTCATGTGATGAGTGAAACCATCCACTATTCACAAAATATCATAATGCTGTGCAGTTATTTTACTGCTGAAATAAAAAATAAGGCTAAACGAATTAAATAATGCAATGCTATAAATACTTATAAAGTAAGCATTTATACCACAGCAATGTTGAATTCTCAATTCTGATTGGTCAGAAGGTGTTGGTGTATTTTCCTGATTGGTCAGAAGGTGTTGGTGTATTTTCCTGATTGGTCAGAAGGTGTTGGTGTATTTTTCTGATTGGTCAGAAGGTGTTGGTGTATTTTCTACTACAGTACAGCAGCACTGATAGCTCGCATGACACTATCGTTTCTATGGTAACAGCTCCTTCCTTGCGTCATGGGTGTGGTCGCAGCTGTTCCTCAAGAAAACTATAAAGTGATAAACATTACAACATGCTCTTTAACCCTTTGTATCAGTACACTGGAAAATCTGAAATCGACTTATCGGACATTTTCAATCAGTTTAAACAAAGCGATTATTTTAACGCTGTGAGTCTGATCTGAAATGGATCAGGACTCTTGGCTTTCAGAGTGTTTCAGACGTGTGTGTTTCCCTCTGTTGGATAAAACCTTACACTGAATTTTAACTCTTAAAATGTTCTATGTTTATGAACAAACACTTGGAATATCTCAGAGAGCAGAAATGGGTCTTGATATCAACATTTACCCTGAAGATAGAAACATCTGTGTGGGACAAACTGACCGTTTTTGTTTTTCTATGAATATACTGCCCTTATTAGGTGAGGTGTGTAGAGAAGTACTTCTGAAAAACTCTTAAAGTCCTGAGTGTCTACTTTCATATGGGCTTCATATTAACCTCCACTGTGGAGTGAGACATGACAAAGACTCTCAATACTGAACCTGAACACAACCAAACAGGAGCCAGGAACATTACATGGCCTCTGAAAAAAAGAGTTAATTATAAGAATTGGAAAATTGCTGTGGTATAAAAGGAATAAAACACTTCAGAGTATTGTGTGATGCACCACCACATCACTCCACACCACCACATCACTCCACACCACATCACTCCACACCACACATCACTCCACACCACATCATCACTCCACACCACATCACTCACTCACACCACCACATCACTCCACACCACCACCACATCACTCCACACCACCACATCACTCCACACCACCACATCACTCCACATCCACTCCACATCACTCCACACCACCACATCACTCCACACCACCACATCACTCCACACCACATCACTCCACACCACACACACCACATCACTCCACCCACCACATCACTCACACCACCACATTACTCCACACCACCACATCACTCCACACCACCACATCACATCACTCCACACCACCACATCACTCCACACCACCACCACATCACTCCACACCACCACCACATCACTCCACACCACCACCACATCACTCCACACCACCACCACATCACTCCACATCACTCCACACCACCACATCACTCCACACCACCACATCACTCCACACCACTCCACATCACTCCACACCACCACATCACTCCACACCACATCACTCCACACCACATCACTCCACACCACACCACCACATCACTCCACACCACATCACTCCACACCACATTACTCCACACCACCACATCACTCCACACCACCACATCACATCACTCCACACCACCACATCACTCCACACCACATCACTCCACACCACCACCACATCACTCCACACCACCACCACATCACTCCACACCACCACCACATCACTCCACACCACCACCACATCACTCCACACCACCACATCACTCCACACCACCACATCACTCCACACCACATCACTCCATACCACATCACTCCACACCACCATCACATCACTCCACACCACCACCACATCACTCCACTACTCCACACCACCACCACATCACTCCACACCACCACATCATCACTCCACACCACCACCACATCTCTCCACACCACCACATCACTCCACACCACCACCACATCACTCCACACCACCACCACATCACTCCACACCACCACCACATCACTCCACACACCACCACATCACTCCACACCACCACCACATCACTCCACACCACCACATCACTCCACACCACCACATCACTCCACTACTCCACACCACCACATCACTCCACACCACCACCACATCACTCCACATCACCACCACATCACCACCACATCACTCCACACCACATCACTCACAGCTTTTTCCACTATACATTTGGGAAAAATGTCTGTTTCCAGATGAATTCTTACAGTTTGCATGTATAACCAATACAGAGAGAAGTCGATCAATCAGTGACCTGCCGTGTTTCTCAGAACAGATGCAGCTTACCTTGACATTTGGATTCTTTACAACGAATCCTCTGTACCATCCTGAAAGGACAAATGGTGACATTTTAGAAAATCACATCTCCATTTTGTCAAAAAGCAGGTGTCATTATGGAAAGTTAAAAATGGCTCTTCGGTTATTGGAGTTTTCAAGGTAAATGATTTATACTGAACAAGAGCAACATAAGAGCAGCGAAGCGAAGAGTTTGATATGTTCTGTTCTTGTGCAAAGAAAAACTATTTGTAGGAAGATTGCACTGGATATCGATAAGGAAGCTGTGGACATCCACTCCAATCTGTTTAACAGCAATTATAGATTTAAAAAAAGTGGGCTATTATGACATTATTTAATTACAATTACAACTCTATTTGAATATTTTTAACCCTCTAAACCTTTTACATGTTATAAACCATCGCCTGAAAAACTATTGTAATTATCAGTATCGCAATTAAAGATGATTAAACCTACTATAATTGTCCACTACAGAGTCCAAGCTTCGTTAGTAACCTCAGAGCTTCGTTAAAGGACATCGCTGACACGTCGATTCAGTAAGTACTGCCTGTTTTTCCAAAAAAAAAAAAACTCTCTAATTACCTTCACATTTCTCCAAAATCTGCACCGTGTCTCCGATCTCCAGGGGCAGCCCATGCTGAACCGTTCCACGAAAGTTTGCCAGCACTGAAATGGCAACAGGGAGCTTATTAATAACGACACAGTCTTCAGAGGTTCTTCAGCATGGAAACAGGGTGCACACTACACACTCCAACAAATCCCTTCTCGGCAACGAGAATTCGATTTCCCTGTTACGCTTCCTGAGCCGATAAAACGATGCGGAAAAGATAATCATTTCCGATCACAGCCACCTGTCACGAACCATATGACGCTGAAGGTGAGAGACATGCAGATAAACTCTGGGTTTTTTTAAATAGATAAATTCCTATTCAAACTTTTGCTGCATTGAGGTAGAGGTTGTTACTCAGAAATTACGACTTCCAACAAGAAAAAAGGAAGTGACATCAGCATAAGCAACAAACAAAGCAGCACTTATTAATATTAGCACACCTTTAATTGTTGTTGTGCTGTGTTGCTGTATTTATGAGTATTTGCTGTGGATGATTTTCCTCACCACAGTTACCTCCGGCTTGCTCATTAGAAATCAAATTGAAATTAAATTAAATTGGATATTTTAATCATTTAGTGTTTAATATCAGTATAATAAACTAGATATTAGAGAAATACATAACAACAAATAATCACTTTTTTGACCAGTTTAAAAGTGTCTACTTTAAGGTTCTGATATTTTTTATATTATTATCTTAGTCTCCAAACGTAGTCACTTTCCCACTCGCAGATTTATGTAACCCACACACAGACTCCTTACAGTATGGGACAGTGAAGGCAGCTGTGCTTAAAATTTACAGAAAAATCCTCCTTACGTACGTAATCATCATCCAAATACATATCATGTAAGGTCAGCTTTAAGAGCAGCTCTAACACACTCCATAAATATGGAACATCCCTGGAAATGGTGCAGAGATTCATACGGCTCATGTCACCACCTGCCAGCAAGCAGAAGGTCTGTTATATACCAACGTCAGCTTTTTATGAAAAAAAAAACAACAACAAATCTGCTCCATAGTGCCCGCAGCCTGTCAGCGTTCTTCTCCAACACATATTGAAGCAAAGGAACAAATCTGCTGCATTGAATCGACAGAAAGAACAAGACAGGAGGTGTATTATATCTGCCTGTAACTCACAGACAGACCTGTTTACTCTGCAGAGGCAGTGTCTCATTCCTGCAGGTGTATCTCTGGAAATATCAAAAGCTACAGGATGGGAAATGTACAACAATTTTTAAATAACTGCTATTAAAAGCTGTTCAAAAAGCCTTTCATTCCACTTCATTAGAACACCGAAGACACGATGCAATTACGTGGACATCGTCACCTCAGTAAGACGAACACTCCATTTCTTTATCAGCTTGAGAAAAAAATCATTTAGAGTTTTCTGTTTAAATGTAGTTTGATCTGCTTAGACATGTCAGCAAGTCAGCATACTGTAAAATCAGTGACTTAAAGACTTAACAAGTGAATATATCTGTATCTTGATTGAGCTAAAGCAAATACCAGTACATAATACCTGTACATAACACCTGTACATAACACCTGTACATAAACCTGTACATAAACCTTACATAATACCTGTACATAACACCTGTACATAACACCTGTACATAAACCTGTACATAATACCTGTACATAACACCTGTACATAACACCTGTACATAAACCTGTACATAACACCTGTACATAACACCTGTACATAAACCTTACATAATACCTGTACATAACACCTGTACATAACACCTGTACATAATACCTAAGTACATAACACCTGTACATAATACCTGTACATAACACCTGTACATAACACCTGTACATAACACCTGTACATAAACCTGTAATAAACCCGTACATAACACCTGTACATAAACTTACATAAACCTGTACATAACACCTGTACATAACAAAACCCGCACATAACACCTGTACATAAACCCGTACATAATAACAACCTGCATAACAGTAATCACCTGTACATACCTGTACACCTGTACATAACACCTGTACATAATACCTGTACATACAGACTAAACCTGTACATAATACCTGTACATAAATTGTACATAAACCTGTACATAACACCTGTAACAGTAATAAACCTGTACATAACACCTGTGATGTGTTAATATTCCACATCACAAGTCTTCAGAGGTTCTTCAGCATGGAAACAGGGTGCACACTACACACTCCAACAAATCCCTTCTCGGCAACGAGAATTCGATTTCCCTGTTACGCTTCCTGAGCTGATAAAACGATGCGGAAAAGATAATCATTTCCGATCACAGCCACCTGTCACGAACCATATGACGCTGAAGGTGAGAGACATGCAGATAAACTCTGGGTTTTTTTAAATAGATAAATTCCTATTCAATCTTTTGCTGCATTGAGGTAGAGGTTGTTACTCAGAAATTACGACTTCCAACAAGAAAAAAGGAAGTGACATCAGCATAAGCAACAAACAAAGCAGCACTTATTAATATTAGCACACCTTTAATTGTTGTTGTGCTGTGTTGCTGTATTTATGAGTATTTGCTGTGGATGATTTTCCTCACCACAGTTACCTCCGGCTTGCTCATTAGAAATCATATTGAAATTAAATTAAATTGGATATTTTAATCATTTAGTGTTTAATATCAGTATAATAAACTAGATATTAGAGAAATACATAACAACAAATAATCACTTTTTTGACCAGTTTAAAAGTGTCTACTTTAAGGTTCTGATATTTTTTATATTATTATCTTAGTCTCCAAACGTAGTCACTTTCCCACTCTCAGATTTATGTAACCCACACACAGACTCCTTACAGTATGGGACAGTGAAGGCAGCTGTGCTTAAAATCACCTTAAAAACACCTGTACATAATACCTATACATAACACCTGTACATAACACCTGTACATAATACCTATACATAACACCTGTACATAATACCTATACATAACACCTGTATATAATACCTACACATAACACCTGTACATAATACCTACACTAACACCTGTACATAATACCTACACATAACACCTGTACATAACACCTGTACATAACACCTGTACATAACACCTGTACATAATACCTATACATAACACCTGTACATAGTACCTGTACATAACACCTGTACATAACACCTGTACATAATACCTATACATAACACCTGTACATAGTACCTGTACATAAACCTGTACATAAACCTATACATAACACCTGTACATAATACCTATACATAACACCTGTACATAGTACCTGTACATAACACCTGTACATAATACCTATACATAACACCTGTACATAATACCTATACATAACACCTGTACATAGTACCTGTACATAACACCTGTACATAATACCTGTACATAACACCTGTACATAACACCTGTACATAATACCTATACATAACACCTGTACATAACACCTGTACATAATACCTGTACATAGTACCTGTACATAACACCTGTACATAATACCTATACATAAAACCTGTACATAACACCTGTACATAATACCTATACATAACACCTGTACATAATACCTGTACATAATACCTATACATAACACCTGTACATAACCCTGTACATAATACCTATACATAACACCTGTACATAATACCTATACACAACACTTGTACATAACACCTGTACATAATACCTGTACATAACACCTGTACATAATACCTGTACATAAATACCTATACATAACACCTGTACATAATACCTGTACATAATACCTGTACATAGTACCTGTACATAACACCTGTACATAACACCTGTACATAACACCTATACATAACACCTGTACATAACACCTGTACATAACACCTGTACATAATACCTATACATAGTACCTGTACATAACACCTGTACATAACACCTGTACATAACACCTGTACATAATACCTATACATAACACCTGTACATAGTACCTGTACATAACACCTGTACATAATACCTATACATAACACCTGTACATAGTACCTGTACATAACACCTGTACATAACACCTGTACATAATACCTATACATAACACCTGTACATAGTACCTGTACATAACACCTGTACATAACACCTGTACATAATACCTATACATAAAACAAAACCTGTACATAACACCTGTACATAACACCTGTACATAATACCTATACATAACACCTGTACATAATACCTATACATAACACCTTTTACATAACACCTGTACATAACACCTATACATAACACCTGTACATAACACCTATACATAACACCTGTACATAACACCTGTACATAACACCTGTACATAATACCTGTACATAACACCTGTACATAACACCTATACATAACACCTGTACATAAACCTGTACATAATACCTGTACATAATACCTGTACATAACACCTGTACATAATACCTGTACATAATACCTGTACATAGTACCTGTACATAACACCTGTACATAACACCTGTACATAACACCTGTACATAACACCTGTACATAACCTGTACATAACACCTGTACATAACACCTGTACATAACACCTGTACATAACACCTGTACATATACCTGTACATAAACCTTACATAACACTGTACATAATACCTGTACATAACACCTGTACAGTTTAACTCAGAAACACAGTGAAAGGTAAGAAGTGCTGCTGCTGATGCTGTGAGCAACCATGTTGACTTGATGTCACTTTCTGAACTTGGAGTTGAGGACACCGTCCTGAATAAGTGAATGTTATTTGGTTGTTTTTTTTCTTAGTCAGAGGTTAGACAACATCACCACATCACTCCACACCACCACCACATCACTCCACACCACCACCACATCACTCCACACCACCACCACATCACTCCACATCACTCCACACCACCACCACATCCCTCCACACCACCACATCACTCCACACCATCACCACATCACTCCACACCACCACCACATCACTCCACACCACCACCACATCACTCCACACCATCACCACATCCTCCACATCACTCCACACCACCACCACATCCCCCACACCACCACATCCCTCCACACCACCACATCCTCCACACCACCACCACATCACTCACATCATCCACACCACCATCACTCCACACCACATCACTCCACACCATCACCACATCCCTCCACATCACTCCACACCACCACCACATCCCTCCACACCACCACATCACTCCACACCACCACCACATCACTCCACACCATCACCACATCCCTCCACATCACTCCACACCACCACCACATCCTCCACATCACTCCACACCACCACCACATCACTCCACACCACCACCACATCACTCCACATCACTCCAGATCACCACATCACTCCAGATCACCACATCACTCCAAATCACTCCACATCCCTCCACATCACTCCACACCACCACCACATCACTCCACACCACATCACTCCACACCACCACATCACTCCACACCACATCACTCCACACCATGACCACATCACTCCAAATCACTCCACATCCCTCCACATCACCACATCACTCCACACCACATCACTCCACACCACATCACCACATCACTCCACACCACGACCACATCACTCCACACCACGACCACATCACTCCACACCACTCCACATCACGCCACACCACATCACGCCACACCACATCACTCCACACCACCACCTCACTCCACACCACCACATCACTCCAAATCACTCCACATCACTCCACATCACCACCACATCACTCCACATCACCACCACATCACTCCACATCACCACCACATCACTCCACACCACCACATCACGCCACACCACCACCTCACTCCACACCACCACATCACTCCACACCACCACATCACTCCACACCACCACATCACCCACACCACCACATCACTCCACACCACCACATCACTCCACACCACCACATCACTCCACACCACACCACATCACTCCACACCCCACCACATCACTCCACACCACATCACCCACACCACCCACATCACTCCACACCACCACATCACTCCACACCACCACATCACTCCACACCACCACCACCTCACTCCACACCACCACCACCTCACACCACCACATCACTCCACACCACCTCACCCCACACCACCACATCACTCCACACCACCACCACCTCACCCCACACCACCACCACCTCACCCCACACCACCACCACCTCACCCCACACCACCACATCACTCCACCTCACCACCACCTCACTCCACATCACTCCACACCACCACCATATCACTCACAGCTTTTTCAACTATACATTTGAAGGAATTGTCTGTTTCTAGACAAATTTCCTCCTATTAAAGTTTGCATGTATAACCAATATAGAGAGAAATCAATCAAAAAATTACATTTTTAGCCTCTGGTAGAAAGTCAAAATGGATTATTTTTTAACTGAGCGTTACAGAAACACCAACAATTGTACAAACAAAATAAACAGAAGATATGATGCTGTGTCAGTGTCAGGTGATTACACTGAGTGTAACCCCTCCCAGATCTCCCAGATCTCACATTTGTAACACATCATTAGCAATAACTGAGAAGGTGCTTGTGAAATAGTCACGGGTTTAAAGATAGAAAACAATAGAAATGTATATAAAATGTAAGGAAAGTGAAGTATAAAGACAAGCATATAAATGTTTTGAATGAAAGCATTACAGTTTTTCTGTTTAGCGTGTCTAGTAAAGGAAACACTGTGTTTGGTATGAATCCAGTACAGCGTAACTGACCTGAACACCTGACGATATAAAGCCATGTTCAATCCTGATGCTTTAATCATCCAGCTGCTGATAGAAATCAGTCTTGCATGTAGACGGCTTGTATGTAGGTTCTACCCTAGCTCACGGTGAGATCATAACATTATTACATTTTAGCTCTTACATTTAATATCACAAAGCCGTCATCGCACCACTCTGAAGATTAAAACCATTCTCATGGTCCAGGATGGCTGCTTCATGTTTCATATTACCCAAATCCCACTTTTATGTGAAACAGGCTTCCTTTATTTATTAGCTAGCTGCATTATTTCTAGCTCCAGTGCAAAAGGAACAAATCTCAAACCCCAAACATGTCTTGGCAGAATGATTCAGGTCGATTATGTAAATTTAATTTTAGTTTTCAGAGCTGTTCTTGTACGCAGGGTCTGTTGAGTGATGATGGACACACTAGGGTGTGTATTAGTGCGAAACGCTTTTTCACGGTCCCACTGATCATACCACAGACACACACCGCTGCCTGGCACAGACGCAGGATGGCCCACAGCTCGTCGTAGACGTGACAGCAGGTGCTAAGCTTCAAAACACTCGCTTCAGTGATCCTGAGACCACATTACACTACTGTAATGTCCGGACACACAGCAGACACACCGTCTGCCTTGGAAAGCTAATATTTCTTAATGCTGACAGTATCTCACATTACGAGAGCCTCCTGGAAAGGTTATGGTGACATTAATTAGGTAAGCAAAGTGAAAAAGGTTCACAGATAACTGGGCTCTGCACGCTGCTATTATTATGCAAACAGAACAGTGCGATTAATTCCATTCCTGAGTCCATTCCTGAAGGCTCTCTAGGCTGAATTTCTAAAATATCACAAAACTTTTAATACACAAGCTTAGGATCAGTGAAACTTGTGCACTGGTCTGTTCTCTGTGTGTGTGTGTGTGTGTGTGTGTGTGTGTGTGTGTGTGTGTGTGTGCGCATGTGTGTTTCTATGAAGAGTTTGTGTAATATTTACCATTTGGCATGGCAAAGAGCCCAGAGTGTGCAAAGCCTGAGCAGCAGTTGCATCATCTCCCTGTTGCTAAGGCTTTCTCATTTCGCTGCACTCTGCTGCATGATGGTGGAACTCATACGCAGTCATACGCAGCACTCCGAAAGAGTGATTTTAATAAACATACAGAACCAACCGCTCAGCCGAACACAAACATCTTCTATTCATTTGGAGCAATGATGCCCAATATATACAGTAAGGCACTACGAAATTGTAGAAGACAAAAACATACTCAACTTAAAGTCCCAGATTGTTGCTCAGTTCTTCATCATCAAGCACGTTATTCAGTGACGACAAAAATATAAGCAGTTAGAGATATACTGTGAGTAAGCACTACAGTCTTGGAGCTGCTGACAGGGATTAAAGGGGTTAAAGATCCAGCACATAAAGCATGAGATTGTTTTAGATCATTAGTAATAACACAGCTTCGATTTCAAAGATTCCTTAAACATGTCATTTAAAACGTTACGGTCTGAAGGGTTCGATTTGTTAAAAAGTTTTTCCGCCCCTGAATCTGCTCTGCCTCATGGCTCTGCACTAAAGGTCATTTATGTTTTAGTTTTACCAGAAAATACGGCACCAGCTGATGGAAAGGTGAAGGCTTGTCAGTCGTTTAACTGTGATTGAGAGTTAGCAGCAGGAAGAAAAGGGATTTAAGACTAACAAAACACCTTACTGAAGGAATATTTTCATTAAAACAAATAAAGCATTCATAGACTGCACATGGTGTTTACAGTAATTTATGGCATTTAGTAGACATCCTTATCCAGAGCAACTTCTGAGTTAGTTATGGGTAAGGGCCTTGCTCAGGGGCCCAGAAGTGGGAGCTTGGTAGTGGTGGGATTTGAACTCACAACCATCTGATCAGCAGTCCAACACGTTACTCACTCACCTACTGGCTGCAGTAGTCCAGCACTTGACTGAAGGAAGGGTGAAGGGGTCAGCGGGAACGAGCAGGTAGTAACTGTTTACATCTCTACACCGTTTACAGCAGCTGTCTCAATTCCCTCTCTGAACATGCAGTTCTGACCCGATTATAGACTTTGATTATGATAACCCGATTCACCAAAAGAAACTACAAGCTGAGTATGTGGAGCTGAACTGTAATGAACACTAGCCAAGGAGCAATTTCTTTATGACAAAAAGTTCTGAAAAGCACCACAATTCAAAGCCCTGACTCTACTGCCCTAAACCTCTGTCCAGCCAACAAACTGTTGAATCAGTCTATAGCATCAGCACAATCTCCAGGTTTATGCTGTGGAATTTACAGGGAAGCGGGTAGCATCACTGTCTCACAGCTCCAGAGCACCAGGTTCGATCCTGGGCTCATCTCACTGTCTGTATGGAGTCCTGTGGTTTCTGGTTTCACTCCACATCCCAAAAACATATCAGCAGCTGGATTTGCTGTGTTAAATTGACTGTAGGTGTGAGTGAGTGTGTGAATGTGTGTAACCGGCACCCTGTAATAGACTGTGTGTCATCCAGGGTGTGTTCGTGCCTCATTCCCAGCAATTCACCACTCCAGATCCACCAGGACCCTGACCAGGAAAAGTGCTCAGAGAAGATGAATAAATGTATGAGTTACTGAATGAATGAATGAATGAGCACTTGTCCTACAAAGTGATTCCCAAAATGTTCATGTATCATTCATTCATCTTCAGTAAACATAATTTTAACACTGCATACTTCCCAGAATACTCTCTCTCTCTCTCTCTCTCTCTCTCTCTCTCCCCACACACACACACACACACACACACACACACACACACTCATTCACCCTAATTTACAGTAGCCAATCCACCCACCACCTCATTTTCTTGAAGTGGAAGGAAACTGGAAATCCAGGAGGAAACCATGGATTGAACTCCAGCTTGTACAGTTGTGTAGCAGCCGTATTATCTACTACACTGTTTTAGATATGAGGTGTTTGTAATAATTATATTGTTATAATGATTCACCCATTAGAAATAACGTGAGCTTTTCCAGAGAAGATAATATTGTAAAAGCAGAGTTGCATGGCTCAGATCTCAGTGAACCACGACTGTTCACAGGCTTGAGAGCACAAACGCTTCAGGCTGTATGAAAACATTAAGTGCGTTCTGCACGTCATTACCGAGCCTCCATCATCAGGTCGATGTAAAGTTAAAGCTTGTTTGTTATTTAAATACATGAAAAGCGCTCGATTTCGAAGCAGGGTGTGTAGGATGTTAACTTATGCATTACGTAAAAGCGCATCTCCTCCACTACTCCCACATGCATGGACACATGTGCAGAGTACACACCATTCCTGCGATCTCTGCTCATCAGATCATCCTGCTCTTATTGCAAGCTTAGCAGTGTCAAATGCAAATGTCTGCCTTCTCACTTTCATTTCTCCGTCTAACGCAGAGCCAGCTCGGAAAGAGCAATCCGAGCTCCTGAGGTTTAATGCAAAACTCAACAACACAAACCATGACCCAAGACCCAAAGCGTCAGCAAAGCTTTTTAGAGTCCAACGTTTTCACCAACCTATTCATCTTGAGCACTAGAGAAGAGAGGATGAGCTGGAGAGAGGGCTACATACCCCACATACATATGACACTAAACTGGGTCACTCCATAAAACCCCTGAAAACACAACCTTGATGAACGCTGACAGTGAGAAGATAAACGAGAGGCTCAGCAGGATAAATGAGCTCATTTGTATGGCTCGGTCCATGTGTGTGTTTGTCTTCAGAGCAGAATATCATCACTCTATATTACACCCATTGTATGAAAACTCCGAGCTGTTGTGAAGGTGATAAATCAAAAGAATAATAAATGCATGTCACAGCCTTGTGTAATAAGACATAATAATGTTTTCTGCCACAGTTGCTAAAATCTGTTGGTGTAACTTATTTCATAGATTAAGAATGTCGCATAATTCCCTCTCTGAAAGGTTGAAAGAGACTCAACCAAGTCAGAAAATGGTTTTTATCACCTTACTGCTTCGCATTAAAGAGATGGAGGTATAGCAGTTATCTCACGAGCAATTATTATTGTTGATTGTAATACGTTACGGTTGGGTGCAAAAAATTTGAACACCCCAAAATGAAGAAAAACTTAATATTCAATTCAATTTATTTGTACAGAGCTTTTAACAGTGGACATTGTCTCAAAGCAGAATTATAGAGAAGTATAGAATAAAAATAATAGGTTATTATTTATCTCTAACATTTATCCTGAGGTGACGGTGTTGAGGAAAAACTCCCTGAGATGATCTGAGGAAGAAACCTTGAGAGGAACTTAATAATGCGGGTCTGACGGGGATTTTGTTTTATATTTAAGCCAAACAGGACGTCTTGCATGTTTGTCTCGGTGAAGATGCAGAACTCGGGCTGTTTTCTGCAAAAAAAAACCCTCTGTGGTGTAGTGCGCACGCAAATTTATTCATTAAAGAGAAATCCGCAAAATTACTACAAGCTTGCAGCAGGTGTTAAAAGAGTATGTGCTTCTATCTGCCTGTGAATGATTTACGTGGCTATAAAAATATGCAAGTTGTCTTAATAAACAGAAAGTTGCCTTAATGCATAAAAATGATCCATTTCTTACAGCAGTGATGTTTTCTACAATTGTTAACTGCAGTAAAGCTGATTTTCTATTGGAGACTCACCAAACATTCACAGCTCCAATAATACAATAATAACAGTATTCACACACTTCCGTCTATAAAGGTAAATATTTTTCTATCGATTTTGTCTTTGTATTGGTCAGTTATTACTATTTTATTACAGGACACACTCACATGTCATTTATTTGGATAAAACATTAGAGTGGCAGCTCAGTGGTTAAGGTTTTGGGCGACTGATCTGTAGCTTGGATGAAGTTTACATCCCAGAAAAGCCAAGCTGCCTCCGTTAACCTTGGTGTCCTTGAGATCCATAACCTTCGACCTTTACATAGAGATTTTACATCCACGGCGTTTGGTAGACGGTCTGATCCAGAGTGACTTACAGAACTTTCAATCCTGTCAGAAAAATGAGCCAGTGTAAAACAGCAGTACATTACCCTTTATACATTATGCTCTTTTTTTAAAATGCAAGAATCAGAGGGACTTCAGAGTGATCCAATGACAGCATTAATGTATACTTAAATAATTCATGATATTACAGCCCTGACTTCTGTGTTCACAGCCTTGGGTTATAATTCTTGGATGTTAGACATGGAGCGTTCTGAACGGACATTCATCATGATTAACAGATGTCCTGACCGGCTGGATGCTGCTGACGCACTATACTTCATTTTGTCACCAGTTAACCCATTAACCCAGCTGCTGAAGGTTACATGAGAAGTGTTACTCGAAAATAACCGTTAATGGAATCATGTTATGGTTAAATGTGTGACTCCTGAAACCTTATGAAGTGGATTAAACAGAACAGTGAGATATATACACAGCACTGCTGAACCTGCCTTAAACATCACCCTGTCAAGGAAAAGGTTTTAATCACTAGTGTCTTGGATTAACCACAGCTTTGCAGTGAGCCTTTGAAAAACATACACACACACACACACACACACACACACACCTGTCACTGCTGACATGGAGCATTTCACAGCAGGGAATTATTATATAAAAAACAGTAATAAAACTCCAGGCTGTGTCAATAAATTATGCTTCATGGATTTTGATGGATGTGCAGATGTACGCGTGTCAGTAATGTCGAGCTCCGTTCTTTCACACTGACGAGTGTGTGAGCCTGTGTAGTTATTCTCCACGGAGAACCGCATAACGAGCGTGTCACCAAACAACATACCAGGAATGAAAAAGATGGAGAGACTATGTGTAACTGTGACCAGGCACAGTGTGTGTGTGTGTGTGTGTGTGAGAGAGAGAGAGTGTGTGTGTGTGTGTGTACGTGATAGACATCCAGACAGAGGGAAAGACAGGAGGAGCGAGGAGGAGAGAATGTACCGAACCCTGTCTTACGGGATCTGCTGCCATTCTCTCGGACGCGCTGTGCCAGATGCCGGGGAAAACAAGGTCTCCTGCCAGCCTGAAGAGTCTGCCTCCATGTTTTGAAAACAGTTAAGATGTTTTTCACTAAATCTATCAACATGATGCACGTTCTGAAAGGAGACACAATCTCTCCGTGCTCACTGAACAGAAATTAGAGCGGTGAGCAGCAGATGAGTCGACTGCATTAATTAATCAGGCCTGCTAATGCTTTCGCTAAGTGTTTCCAATTACTTTTTGGCAAAACATTTGCTGGATTAAGTTTGTATTGACCAAGTGTCAGTAAGACCAAATCAATCAAAAAGAGTGAAATAACACATCCCACCTGCTTCCCTCTTTCTGAGATGAAGTGATAATCTGATGTACAAATAGATCTGAAGTAGAAAGTCAACAATTCAATAAAAAATGATTTAGTGCATTGTGCTAATGTAATCCAGTGTACTGCAGATAGAGTACAAAACAGATACAAAGGCCACGCCTCCTAAACAATTACACAAACACATGAATTAAACAGAGAGGCCACGCCACCTTCACTGAGACTGACACAGAGGCCACACCTCCTTCAGTGAGACTGACACAGAGGCCACACCTCCTTCAGTGAGACTGACACAGATGCCACACCTCCTTCACTGAGACTGACACAGAGGCCACACCTCCTTCAGTGAGACTGACACAGATGCCACACCTCCTTCACTGAGACTGACACAGAGGCCACACCTCCTTCACTGAGACTGACAGGCAAAATCTTTTATCCAGTGCACTGTTTCAAATCTTTGAACTTATATGGTCATATGTATGTTACAATTAAATTAAAATCTAAATTAAATGATTATAAACCCATTAGCACCGAGGATCAGTTCATCGCAAAGGTCAGTGTACTTCAAGCTTATATGGAGAGGTCTATCTTATAAAACATTGTTGAACCCATGATGGTTAAAAGTGCTTCTCCTCACCGGTCAGCTCCAGCAGCATTACTCACTCAGACTAAAAGATCTGACAGCAGCCGAGAACAGAGGTGTTTAACCAGCAAACAGGAGCCCTCTTCAAACACCTCCCACATCGACGTGATTACTCTGCATGGTGCTGTGACAGCTGGGAAACGTTGGAGATGTCTAGACAAGGTCACGCCTCAGAATGCCTCAGTTTTTGGCTTGAGACATAAAGAAACTAAAAAGCTAAAATATATATATATATATATATAGAAAATTAAAAAATAAATAAATAAATTGGAAAAATGTGGAAAATAATGAAGAAGAATCCTTTAATTTTGTCACATATACATTACAACACAATAAAATTCTTTTCTTCACATAGCTTTGGATGTTTGAGTCAGAGTACAGGGTCAGCCGTGATACAGCACCACTGGACAGGAGAGGGTTAAGGGCCTTGATCAGGGGCCCAGCAGTGGCAGCATAGCAGTCCTGGTGCTTGAACTCCAACCTTTCACTCAACAACCCAGAGCCTTCATCTAGGTACTGCCTGAATGTGTAGTACTACAGAATTGGAATTTATTTTTATTTTAATCGATTTCAGTCTGTTTTTTCATGAATTAAACTTCAAACCGGTGCAAAGGGTTAGAACATATGCAAACTGGTTCAAATAATGATTCAGCACAACAAGAGCCCAAACAACCGAATGCGGCTGTCTCTTCAATGAACTCTAAACGAAACCGATGGGAAGAATTTAGCTAGAGATTCTGTACAGTGATGAAATTTCAGCTCTCTAGAGACATACCAATGTCCCATCCCAATATCTACCAGGCAACACGGCCCACAGAGTGAATCAAATACTAGGCTGTCATGGTCCATTTTCCTTTTTAGAGGTGTGAGCAGCAATACAGGAATAGACCCAGGAGGATACACTGGTGAGATCGACTCTTGCGCCAGACACAAAGAAAGCGCAGTCTACTGAACAGGAACTGCCTTTGGGTCATTCATTTTGCCTGGCTGGTCAATATCTGTTAAAAATATAACAACACAAAGCCAATGTTTTACTCATTCTGTCTGCAGAAGGTAAGGTTCTGTGCTAATGACCAGGTTATGAGTCATTTTGGAGTGCACTGATGATTCAATGGTTCTACAGTTTTATATAGTGACAGCAAAATAATGGCTTGCGTAATGGCTAGCAATCCTGCATCAGTGCACGGTTAATGACAGTGGACAGGTTTTTTTCCTCTTTAGAGCAGGAATCCATTGTAGGAGTTGTGCCCTGCACGTGTGCCACATGGTGGACCTGATGACATCCTAAATCTATTATTTTGCTTCACAGTCAGTAACCACTTCATTCTTGTCGGGGTCACAGAGGAACACTGGGAATGAAGTGGGAACGCAACATGGATGGGATGCAGGTTGATCACGTGGACACACTTTCACAACTAGGGTCAGTTTTGAATACCTAATACCCCTACAAGCATGACTATGAGAGCGGGGAGAAAACCCAAGACCCCAAAGGAAACCCACATGGAGCTGGAGGAACATGTGTAATAACACACATACAGTAACCTGAGCTCAGGATCTGACCAGGGAGCTGCTATGAAGAAACACTTCCTGCTGCACCATGTGCTGCTGTATCACACAAAAACCCTAATGCACAAGGCTAGACATGGCTGTTATGTCATGCACAGGTTTATACATCACTGTTATGTCCTCTCGTGTAGGAGGCTGGATCTAATCCGTGTTCCATGTCACATACAAGGATGCACATAACCATAACTGTTATGTCATGAATAGGACTGGACATAATATGTCAAGTATGCAGTTTGACAAAAATGTTATGTCATCTACAGAACTAGATATAACTGTTATATAATGTACAGAGCTAGATATTATTGGTGTCATGTCATGTCATGTATGAAGCTAGGCAACTGCTATGTCATGTCAGAAATCAGAATCAGAATCAGAAAGAGCGTTATTGCCAAGTATGTTTGCACATACAAGGAATTTGTTTTAGTGTCACAAGCTCCAGTGCACAGAGACAACAACAACAATACAAACAACAACAACAAAAAATAGGCTGAGAAATAAAAATACACATATTTAAAAAAAGGAAAAATAAAAGTAATTTGAAATTTTTAACAAATAAATAGAATTACTTTTTTTAGAATTTTGGGTAAAATTCTGTTGGAGATTGCTTGGGGGAAGAAACTGTTCTTGTGCCTGTCTGTCCTGGTAGTTTCTGCTCTGTAGCGACGGCCAGATGGCAAAAGGTCAAAAAGGAGATGTCCTGGATGTGAGGGGTCCAGAGAGATTTTCTGAGCCCTTTTCCTCACTCTGGATGTATACGGTTCTTGAAGGGTGGGCAGAGGAGCACCAATAATCCTTTCAGCAGTCCGAACCGTTCTCTGTAGTCTTCTGATGTCTGATTTTGTAGCTGAGCCGAACCAAGCAGTTATAGACGTGCACAGAACAGACTCAGTGACGGCCGAGTAGAAGTGTGTTAGCAGCTCCTGTGGCAGGTTGAACTTCCTCAGCTGCTGAAGGAAGTACAGTCTTTGTTGGACCTTTTTGATAATGGAGTCTATGTGAGTGTCCCACTTCAGGTCCTGAGAGATGGTGGTGCCCAAGAACCTGAATGACTCCACTGTTGGTACAGTGCTGTTCATGATGGTGAGTGGGGGGAGTGCAGGGGTGTTCCTCCTGAAGTCCACTATCATCTCCACTGTTCTGAGCGTGTTGAGCTCCAGGTTGTTAAGACTACACCAGGCAGCCAGCTGCTCAACCTCCTGTCTGTAAGCAGACTCATCACCTTCCTGGATGAGGCCGATGACTGTAGTGTCGTCCACGAGCTGGAAGCCCGGCAGATTAAGCGCGCTGTCCGGAATGGCGTCATTCAGCCAGGATTCAGTAAAACACAGAGCAGCAAAATTTGAAAAATCTTTATTTGTCCGGAGAGCAGAAGAAGTTTGTTCATTTTGTTGGGTAGAAAGCGGAGATTCTCCAGATGGATGCTGGGCAGCACCATTCTAAAGCCGCGCTGTCTGAGCTTGATGAGCGCCGGCTCGCTTCCCCCGCTTGCACTTCTTGAAGCGTTTGAACAGCGCCACTGCTCCTCCAACTACAATGTCCAGCAAAACGTCCGAATAATTAAAAACTGGTAGAATATTGTGTGGTGTGTTCTGCCGAATGTCCAGCAGTTCATCCCTGGTAAATGTATGAAGCTAGGCATAACTGTTATGTCATGTCATTTATGAAGCTAGACATAACTTATGTCATGTACAGAGCTAGACATAACTGTTATGTCATGTGTGGGGGTGGATATAACTTTCATGTCTTGTCATGCACATGGATGGACATAAACTCTTCTGACCATTTTCTGTGTGATATTTAAGGTAAGGTGATTATAAAAACTGCTACCATCAACACTGACCTGTGTGGAACATCTTGGATACACCGACTGCTTCAAACTGCTGAATAAACTAAAACTCAAACATTTTTCATCCTAACAACTACATCCAGCTCTGAACAGCTCCCTGCAGACTGTGTGTATATAGCGGCATATTTGTGTGCAGATTTGCTCATTTGGCTCCAGTGACCTACAGTCGGGACAGGATTGGTGCTTCTGGGACTGGAATTTATAACCTTTCAGTCAGACCTACACTGAGACCCCACTTTCACCAATACTGTTTCCTTGTCTAAGAGATTTCACAAATCATACACAGGAGTGTGTACACGCTGAGATGTGGCGCGTCTGAAACTGACGATATTCAGATAGTTCTGGTCCAGATGGTCTGTAGGTGGTTCTCTTTTCTTTGCATAGGAGTGAAATGGTGATTACTGGCTAAGCAAAAAGGTTCCTGCACTCGTCAGCTGGGGATCGTCCACGGAGGTAAGAGAAGTGACAGATTTCACAGCCCATGGACTCGCAAGACTATGGTCCAAGTATTATTGGAGCACTGCTAAGAAGGGCAGCTGGCATTTATATTGTAAATATATTCAAAGAGGATCTGGAGTAATAATCTGAATATTACAATTACATTACAGTTACGCTTGCAATCGACATGAAGACAGAGTGCAGAGATGATCTGGTGTTAGGATTCGGTTTGAGGTTCGAGTTTAATTAGATCTCGGCAATTCATCATAAAAAAAAATCTCATAGCAATGAGCGCATTTATTTTGTTATTATTCTGTTTCGGTCTTGTCTCAACCTCTGGCCTGCGGTTCGTTCCCTGAATGTGTTCACCTGCTCTGTGTTAGTCCATGATGTGTGGGTCTGGGAGGATAAAAAAGGCAGAGAAGAGAAGGTTATGTTCACTGGGTTAGAAGAAAAAAGAGTCAGGAAGACAGACACAGAGGTGAAATGGAGCATCTGCTACAAGGCTGATGAACAACAGGCTGAGACACGGAAGATGCTCCTCAGAGAGATAAGAGGTAAGAAAAGGCCTATAAATCTCCACCAAAAACGGCATAGCAACAATCTCCATGCCGGTTTTTGTTCAGAGAGATTCATCACTGAAGCAAAGCAGGGATAAATAGTGAGAAATAAAATAACAGACTAACAGACAGAGATAAAATAACAGACTAACAGGCTAGCTGATATCCTGCAGAACGCACCTTCACACCTTTTCCTCATGATATGAGCAGTTGGCATTGTAGCGTCTTGTTGTGAGCCGGTGCACAGTTCTTAACCACGCATAACACTCGAGCGCTGAAACCTTCAGCATCACAGCACTGGAAATCCTTCAGCTGCCGCTCGACGTTTCTCAGGTTATGACTCAACATTTCATTTAAAAACAATATTACTGTCGACTTGTTTAATTATGTTTTTATCCTCCTTCATTCAGGGATCAGTGTCACTGACCATTTGTCACTCACTATCACTGACCCATGTCTCAGCAGTAACTATAATAATTTTAGTATCTTCTTGTTCTTTTCCCTTCAGGGGTCTCCACAGCGAATCATCTCTCTCCACCTATCCCTATCTTCTGCATCCTCAACACTTGCACCCACTAGCTTCATATCCTCATTAATTCCATCCATATACCTCCTCTTTGGCCTTCCTCTTTGCCTCCTGCCTGGCAGCTCCATGTCCAACATTCTCCTACCAATATACTCACTCCCCCTCCTCTGAACATGTCCAAACCATCTTAATCTGGCCTCCCTAACTTTGTCCCCCAAACGTCCAACATGACCTGTCCCTCTGATGTACTCGTCCCTAATCCTGTCCAATCTTGTCACTCCCAAAGAGAACCTCAACATCTTCAGCTCTGCTACCTCTAGCTCTGACTCCTGTCTCTTCCTCAGTGACACTGTCTCTAAACCATACAGCATGGCCGCTCTCACCACTGTCCTGTACACCTTCCCCTTGATTCTCGCTGATATTTTCCTATCACACAGAACTCCCCACACCTTTCTCCACCCATTCCAACCTGCCTGCACTCGCTTCTTTACCTCTTTCCCACACTCTCCATTACTCTGGACTGTTGACCCCAAGTACTTAAACTCCTGTACCTTCTTCACCTCTTCACCCTGTAACCTTACTGTTCCACTTCCCTCCCTTTCATTCACACACATGTACTCAGTCTTACTACCACTGACTTTCATTCCTCTTCTCTCCAGCGCAAACCTCCACCTCTCCAGGTTTTCCTCCACCTGCTCCCTGCTCTCACTACAGATCACAATGTCATCTGCAAACATCATTGTCCAAGGAGACTCCTGTCTGACCTCCTCTGACAACTGGTCCATCACTATAGCAAACAGGAAGGGGCTCAGAGCCGATCCCTGATGCAGTCCCACCTCCACTTTGAACTCCTCTGTCTGACCTACAGCACACCTCACCACTGTCCTGCTCCTCTCATACATGTCCTGCACCACTCTGACATACTTCTCTGCTACTCCTGACTTCCTCATACAGTAATAATTTTACAAAGTATAACGTTAATTAAAAAACAAAGTGAGATTAAAGTGAGATATAATGACACCTTTTTATTCTGAGCTCTTTCCCTTCATCACATGAAACATTTACATGTGGATTTTAATTTAAAAAAATGTAAATAATAACTGATTAGTATTCACACAGTGACCTTAACCCCAGCAGCCCTGATGTATACTAACGCTTCCCAATTCTGAGCTCTAACAGTGCCTGTGTGTGTTCGTGCCACTCGCTTTTAAGGCCCTTTGCTCCCTCCTCCTGTCCGGCTGCCCACTGGCCAGGGTCGAAACCCGGGCAGAGTCAGCAGAGGCTCATCTACATGCCACACACATTCCTGTCATAAACGCACTCTCACAAGCCAAGGAGTGTGAGATCGAGATGTTCGAATAGACCTCACATCATCTGCGACCGCAGACTAGACCTTCCTCGGGGACGCCGCCAGTGAAGTGGGTCATGAGTGAACGCTTTCAATTCAACTAGTTCCCTTGAGGGAAGATGTCAGAAGATGTGTGATTGCAGAGGCGAGTGTTAGAGTGTTGAATGAATCATTACACAACAACACAGCGATGCAGAATACACTCCGTTCGATTCGAACCCTGGTCTTTTTTTCTCTCTGGTGCTCTTTGCTTTCCCTTTCGTCCGTCTTTAGAAAGATCAAGAAAGCATTTTGTCCGGGCTACAGCTCTGACCTTTGGCCGAGGTTGACTCACTTTCTTCTTTCAGACCTTTGAAGGTAACCACGACCACCTTACTCACACACTCTCCGACAGGTTGTTTTGTTCCACACACCTGAGTGGCCTCTGTGGTCCTGCTGCACTGATGCGGGAAACACACCAGAGATACAAACGGACTAAACATTACATTTTTTTCAGTTAAGGTAAGTGGTCAGTGAAGGACACCTGGGCGCAGAAAGTGTTTTGTGTTGCAGCATTTTTATGTAGAAAGTAAAACCGAACCAAAAGAACAGAGCTGTAGAGCTGCAGACGAGAACTACAGTGCATGGGATACATAGTTAAAGGAGTTTTCAGACCTACATGTCCAGAGGTCAGCACGCTTGTGTTTGTTTTGTTGAATTAGACTGACAGACAGACAGACAGACAGATAGATAGATAGACAGGCAGGCAGACAGATACTTGATTGATCCTAGAGGAAACCCAAGCATCCAGTAGCAACATACATAAAGACGAGATTATCACAACACAGTACCCCCCAACACCCCCACCAACACCACTAACAGTCAGCAGTTAAACTACAAGCCCCAGACCTTGTACTCCAGACTGAACATGCAGTGTGACTCTCAACCAAACCAAACAGCACACGAAAGAACAGCAATGCTGTGGACTATCAGGGGTGACATTACCCTTAAATTCAGTCAGTGTACATGATAAAGTGTCTGCTGATCATTAGAAAGCTCCAGTGCACTTTACAACATATGGCTCCTTCAGCTGCAAAAAACAAAAAACATTTTTTGGACTGAAGGAGAAAATGTCCCTTGATGGAGAAATGTCCAGAAATGTCCAGATCACTCGGTAGTGTTATATGAGGACTCCGGTATAAAGCAGATGGCACATCAATCCTTACAGCAAGCAAGAAAAAGGAGCAGCCAAGATTACAGTATGCATGCTTCTGTGTGTGTGTGTGTGTGTGTGTGTGTGTGTGTGTGTGTGTGTGTGTGAGCACACATCCTTGCTGGAATCCATCCATATTTCATGAATGATAAAGGTTTCAGTAGCTGTGTGCACTAACACAAAAGCACTTCTGCATGTTCTGCGTGAACACACTCCGAGTCCTTCTTCAACTCATCACTGAAGCTTTTCCTCTTTCATTCCGTGATTTTTGCGCAGACAGAGAAGACAGTATTAGCTGCTGTTGTGTCTCTCTTGCCCCACTTCATTCTCGTCACATGGTTGTCTGTGCTGAGAGTTTGGTGTGTGTGAAAGTCATGTGTTTTTTATGATCTCTGTTATATGTGAAACAGTAGTCTGGGATTCGCGTCACGTGAAAATGGACATGTGGTAGCTGAGTGGTGACGGTGTTGGACTCAACACTAAGCTGCCACTGCTGGGCCCCTGAGCAAGGCCCTTAACCCTCGATTGCTCATTTGTATATAAAATGAAATAAATTGTAAGATGCTCTGGATAAGGGCGTCTGCCAAATGCCAGAAATGTAAACGTGAAATTCAGATACGGTCGGATGCGCTGCTTGCCAAAGGAAGTCACTCCTAAATACTCAGTTCTTCTATCACACTTCCTGTCCGTAGCATACATATAAAGACATGGAGGCTGTCCTAAAGAACTGCCAAGTTTAAATCAGATTATTTATTTCATCTGCACAAAAAGATTTTGAGGAATTCAGTGCTTTCGTGTTAATGCCTCATAAAGAAATCCAAAACAAATATAAATTAATGCAAAAAATGTCCCCGTGTACGAGCAGCTGACACGCAGCAGTGGCTGAACTGCATTACTGGACACTCAACAGCACTTTCACCGCTCAGTCTCCATTTTCTTCTTTTCTGTGACTTTTGCCTTTTATGGAGTTTTGTGGGCGTGACTAAATGTAAATCAGCTGTGCTGTCCACACACAGGTAACTGACGGTGGCTTTGATCAACACACACAGATGAGTACCAATAAAAACTTGTCTTATTGAGATTTTTGTAAAGCTGTAATTTTTTTGGCCTATGAAATTACATACAAATTAATTTACAGACAGAAACTGATAAATGATGGCAAATTAAATTAGCGGTCTTCCATTTTAAAGGACATTTTATTAACTATTATTAACTAAATGAAATATTGAATTCGTTGCCCGTTTTTTCATTATAACACACAATGTAACACTGCTGAAATACTTTAACAAGTATTACACATACAGTGTACACGTTTAAGTGAAACTCACACAGAAAGAAAGAAAGAAAGAAAGAAAGAAAGAAAGAAAGAAAGAAAGAAAGAAAGAAAGACAGACCTGTCTGTCTGACCAAGTGCTCAAGTTGCTTAAGTTGGTCTGATAAAATGGCAAGAAATGGCTTCAAGTCTTTAAGAAAACTACAATGCTACAGAAATCACGAGGGGTTTCAGAGATTCAGGACTCACGGGTTTCTTGGGCCCGACACGGCAGGAAATGGGTCAGTAAGAGCATGTCACTGTTAACCGGGCGTTCAGGCAAGCTTCGGGCTAAGCGGATGATGCGTCCTCTGTCTTTTCCAGTTATAAGCGCTAAGACGACTCTGTCCACTCAGCACTAGCCTCCAGGAGATTGCCCAGATTTTGACAGATCTAGCCTACTGCAGCCATCTGACAAGATTCATCACTCAACCTGTCAGCTTCATCACGACACAAACACGCCGGACACCTACACAAAACTGTTTATGGGCTTTCCGATCCGCCTTTTTAAGACTGCTGATTCTGTCTGATCTGATTTTACCGGTCAGTTTAATATCCCTGGACATGAGATATAGAGGGAATATCTAAAGACAGAACAAACGCATCATATTATAACCGTATTGAAGATGAGATTTCGGGACCTTCCAGTAAACAGGAAGATATTTATTCAGCTCATCAACAGGAAGCGTGTGGATTTTTTTCATCAACCAAATAAATCAATCATCATCTAAATTTGTTGGATCAAACTCATTTGAGGTAAAAAGCCACATTACACTTCGTCAAGTGAGCTGGAGCAAAAAAATCCGTTGAGGGACCAATAACACATCAACAATTCTCTTTAATGAGTTCATTTATCAGATTTATCAGATGGTATTTATCTTATAAAGAACAGGCACTTCGATTGTAGGTTCAGAGAACTCAGTGACGTGAATCCTCTGAACTGGTTCTTCTCGTAAGACACATGATCTCTTAATGATGAGTGATATCATTAATCAGTAGTTTATAGACTTTATACCCTGCGAGTTTATTGTTCTGTTTTTCTGCCAGTGGCTATTTATTTATTTATTTATTTTTTGAAATCTTTCAATTGAATCAATCATTACATTTCTTTTACAGATTTGAAATTCAGTTAATGTAGCAGATTTACATCTCTATTACTCCAAATGTTTGAAAAAATAAATAAAAATAAAAATACACAATATAAACACACGTGTGTGTAAATGTCTAGTGTCCCTTTTCTGGTGGAGTCTGGCATTTCCTCCAGTGTAAATGTTATTACAAATTTGCCATTAAACAAAAAATAAAATAAATAAATAAATAAAAAACACCACCATTGCTTTCTGTAGTGAAAAAAGATGCATTTTGAGTCTTGAACAAAGGAAAAAGATGCAGATTGAATGAAATGAAATAAACACCTCTGGTGTAATTACGGCTGCATTTAACACTCCAATCAAATCAATTCGGAAGAAAATTCGGACATATTGAAATTTTCTTCACCAATGTCGAATAAACACAAATAAAAAAAAAGCTGTTGTTTCATGTGCATGTTACTGAACATCTGATTCCTGGTCTGATTCCTGGTCTGATCTCTGATCTAATCTGCGACCATCGTATTTTCCCACCTGCACTGATGCACCAGTGATATTATTCCAATTAAGAACGCGGCAAACAATGAAAATGTAATCTTACCCACGCCATATTTCTCCTGTTCGGTCGGTATCCACATTTTGTTTCGTCTCGTCTAGCACAGAACACTCATGTTAGCAGTATATCGGGGGAATTAAAGGAGATTCGGTCCATACTGCTGGCACGCTGGCTGTCAGTGTATTGTTCCGAGAGCAGACGCTCAGCTCAGCATCCTTCCCACAGCACAGTCTCCAGACAGCAATGCATCATGGGAGAGTGAGTCACTGAAGCGCAAAAGGACCATAAAAGACTACAAGTCCCATAGACCTGACGGGTTAAGGCGTGCGCGGATGCGTCACGTGACTGCGTTGCGTTAAAGATGGCGGCTGAGCAGGAGAGTGCTGAGCTTCCAGGTAGAGTGTGTGCTGCTGTATGTTTATTAGTGACAGCCGTGAAAAACTACATGTTTTATTGCTTTTTTTTTTGTTAGACTCGCTTGTGTGTTTTGTAATATTGTAATTTCGCACTTTAGCTTAATTTACGAATAAAGAAAATGAAAACATGTTTCTGACATTCAGTACCATATTACATGCTACTGTATATTAATAACGCCATTAATAACGATACTGACTTTAACTTCTTATTATTGAGTAGTATGAAAGAGTTAACCCCATGTCTTTTAAACACAACATGAATTTTGGGAGTTTGGGCGGAATTGTTTGGACGCTTTCTGGAACAGAGTGTAACAGCATGAGAGACATGAATAAAACAACAGAAGGGAATGAAGAAGAAAGTCTGGGGCTGATTTCTTTCTAGATCACTTTATAGATCCATGAAGCCTATGTGTGGACAGTCTTGCCTACATTTCAGCTGTATACCTGCACTCACTTTATCTCATAGCAGAATATTTCACTTTTATTGTATTCAGTCATTTGCTGATTGTATGCCGTTGTGTAGAATTAGTCAGTTGAATTGCTCAGTTTTGTCACTACTGGAAAAAGAAGAATGTGATGATTCTCGCCGGCTCCTGATTAGTATCCACAGTTAAAAAGGTTCCCAGATTTTAGACCACTTTACACGTTGACCTTATGTTCATTGTGCTAGCTGAGTGTGGTTTCAGTCTAGACTCTCGCTCACGCGTTCATTCTGTGTACGATTATAAAATTCTGTCTGGAGGTCAAAGTATGTGATTTGTAACCTAATGAGCGAAATAATCACAGTCTGATCAGTTGGAGGGAAAAATAATGGGGAAAAACAATTTCTGAAAGTTTTTCCTTCAGCATACCTGCTTGGATTTTTCCCCCCACTGTAACAGACCTTCTTAAACTTGAAGCACTGTAATAGTACGCTGATCTGCACGACTCACCCTGTCCTCTCTTCAGGTGGGCAGGATTGTATTCTGGAGCCACTGTGCTTTCCTGAGCAGCTCACTGCTCGCGTTAACATCTCCACGAGCGACGATTGCCCGGTGTGCTGTGTCCTGTGCTCTCACACGGCTCCTCTCTCGGATAAAGACCGGCTCCTGAAGCACCTGCTGCTGGAGCACAAACTGGTCATCGCCGACATCAAACTTATCGCCGACTTCCCAAAGTACGACCAGAAACAATTCTGTGATCACATTTTCCAAACAAGTCATAATTTAAAGTTAAAGCTATCAGAGGTTATGGATATGAATGTTTCAGTGAACTTTGTGAAAGCTGACCAGGAGGAGCAACTCTGCAGTCGTTACTTATCTCCTGTGGGTTTTACAGCAGTGTGACTGAATAATGAAGAGATGATCACTTGACATGATTTACAGTGGCACAAAAGTGTGGATACTCACTCATTTTTCAGTTAATCATCAAAAAAATTAGGAAATAGCACATGGATTTATGGTCTTGCATAAGTATTCACTCCCTTTGAAGCCACTGTGAAATCTCTGATATGTTCACATATGTGTTATCACAGGGATTCAATTCTGTGTTAATAAAGTGTTTAAAGTAGATTTATGCCAGTAAAGTAAAAAAAAAAAAAAAAAAAAAAAAGCATTAATAGAAGGAAAACTCAAATCCCTAATGCTGCAGCTCTCCAGGTCTGTTGTCCTAACAGTTACGTCATAAAAACATGCCTTCAATCTTGTTCAATCTTTTGACAGTGGACGTGTCGCTGAGGCTGCACATTTCCTTGAATAAGACTCATATTAAAGCATATTCTTAGTAACTGCTGGTACGGAATGTACGTAGATATGAGAGTGAGGAACAGAGTAAATCTGGACCCACCAGCAGCTCCGGGGAGTTCAAGAAGCTAAATATAACATTAGATTCTGAGCCGTAATGAAAAAATCTTGCTGCTCTGTTGCAGGTACTTGCTTTACTGGAAGAAAAGGTTTACAGAGCAGCCCATCACAGACTTCTGCAGCGTCATCAAGACCAACTCTGAGGGACCTGCCGGTAAGCCAGAGGACCTCTTTCTTTTAAAGCTTTCAGCAGCTTGGTGTTATGAAAGTGGGGTTTAAGTGTTGATTTAAAAAACTGCAATTCTGACCCTGATCCTTTTCTCATTTTTCTTGATAATGGAGGACAAGTGTGTGAAACCTCATATTTATACCTCAGGGAAATAGGACATGGTTAAAGGTAACTGAATTCCTGGGGAATGAGAGCAATTGATTGGCCAATAATTGGCACATACACCGATCAGCCGTAACATTATGACCACCTGTCTAATATTGTGTTGCTAAACCTTTTGCTGCCAAAACAGCCCTGACCCATCGAGGCATGGACTCCACTAGATCCCAGAAGGTGTGCTGTGGTATCTGACACCAAGATGTCAGCAGCAGATCCTTTAAATCCTGTAAGTTGCAAGGTGGGGACTCCATGGATGGGACTTGTTTGTCCAGTACAAACCATTCCTGAACCATTTTTGCTTTGTGGCATGGCGCATTATCGTGCTGAAAGAGGCCACAGCCATCAGGGAATACCATTTCCATGAAAAGGTCTGCAGCATTAACTTCTTCAGCAATTTGAGCAACAGTAGCTCGTCTGTTGGATCGGACCACACGGGCCAGCCTTCACTCCCCACGTGCATCAATGAGCCTTGGCCGCCCATGACAAAATGTTCACTTGCTGCCTAATATATCCCACCTACTAACAGGTGCCATGATGAGGAGATACTCAGTCTTATTCACTTCATCTGGCACTGCTCAGCCTGATCGGTGTATGTGACTTTTTAATTTTTTTTTAATAATACCACAATATTATTAATTATTAAAAAGTGAGGGTTTTTTTGTTAGATTAAAAACAAATATTTTATCTGAATATTTTGTTATATTTTTATATTTCATTTATTTATTTATTTATTTATTTTACACAATTATTTTTGCTTATTTATTATATAAGGTGCCATTAATTCTGGAAGGCAAATTAAATACGGTGCATCATATTATCACCTTAGCCTCTGTAGCTTTGTAAGTCCAGTGTGTTAGGTCACCACACAGTCGTAAAAAGCGTTCCAGTGCCTATTGTACCCGAGGTGTGTGTGTGTGTGTGTGTGTGTGTGTGCCTCTAGAAATGAGAATTTGTGTGAATTTGAATGAGTAAGAAGCAGAGCTGTGCTTATAAATCTAAAGCACATACATGTTAGATGTTTCTAACCGGTACGCCTGTAACCACTTCTCTTCCTGTACGTGTATCAGAGCTGCAGGAGTTCTACTTCCTCCTGTGTGACGTTCTGCCTGAGGACCGAATCCTTCGAGAGGAGCTCCAGCAGAAACGCCTGGTGTGTGTTAATTCATTCTTCCTCCACTGGCTCAAAGAAACGACACAATCCACTGCTCACGAATCACACTGCTGTGGCGTTTGTTACAGACTGGTGGCAGATGAAAGGGGGTGGATTGCTGGCTCTGTTTTGTTGTAGAGGAGCATTTATTTATAGTTTGGTCTCATGGTTTCTGGTTGAAATGTTCTTTTGAATTTCAGGCCATGACATCACTGTCCCCTTGTACACACATGCGTAACACATAATCAGTCATATACTGGAGTTCTTCAGAAGCATTAATTTCTTTATGCATGAATTAGTATAACTACAGTGATATGAACTGCATAAACCCGATGTTTCTTGGAAATCATATGAAAGTGATTACTAGCATGCTGAGAAGCCTGAGCTCTCTCTCTCACATTGTTTCTGTGGGTTATAATGAGTCAACATCATCATCTCGCACACACATCTCTGGGAAAATCTGCCATTGGCGTTGCTTGGCAACCCTGTATCGCCATCACCACCGCAGCCCGTGCCGCATCATAGCGGGGTGCTGCTGAACGAACTGCCGCGACCTTCCTCAGATGTTCCCTGCAATACACACAGAGACAACTTCACACACTCGTGCTGAATTACACACGTTAACATGGCTTTTGTACGGAACACATTGTGTGATAAACCTATATTTCTGATCTAATCTATATTTAAACCCTATTTTTTTAAAAAAGTACATTTGTCAATAAAACTTGTGTAAATAAAAAGTATTTTGTGTACATGTGAAGGGTTAGTGTGTTTTAATGATTGGGTTTTGCTCTGTGTCGAGCAGGAGGAGGTTCTGGAACAACAGCAGAAGGAAAGAGACGATACCAGCTTTCAGCGGAGCTGCATGTTCTGTAATGAAGAATTTACCGGAAACAGGTAGGAGCTGCTGCTAATCTCTCACACACACACACACACACACACACACAGTTTTCTAACGCCTGGCAATTAAACACATTAATGAGGTCCTCATTTCCAGTTGTATCATCAACATGCCCTTTTACTGAAAACGATGAGCTTTGTGTTTTAAAAAACAAAATCCTTTCAGGTAAAAAATGAAAGAAATCGGTTTTGATAAATGACTGACTCCTAAAGCTATCCTGTAAATAAATTTATGAAAATCTAATTTAGAATGTAATATCTGCTCTCTTATTGCAGTGTTACATCATTAAAGATTCGTTTCATTAAAAAACACCGTTTTAATCAGGAATCTGTATACTCCACATTGTGTTATCCTAACATTAATTGTTCATACTAATTGACACGTCAGTGTAAAGTGACTAATAGAGGTATGTACGTTTCTCCTCTCGTCCTTCCCTAGAGCCGTGCTGCTCAATCACATGGCCAGAGAGCACTCGTTCAGCATCGGCCTGCCCGACAACATCGTCTACTGCACGCAGTTCCTGGACACGCTGGAGAGAAAACTGGACAAGTAATCCTGCAGCTGCTGCACACACTGCCTCAGATCACTACTGAGAGCCAGGAAAGAAGGGAGCTTTGAGTAGAGCGCCCTCTCCTGGTGGCTGTGAGAAGTTGCGATATTTCTAAATCACAGCTTCTACATCCCGGGTGTTGTGAAGTCTGCATACGCAGGGAAATAAAATAGGGAAACTGTTTATTTGCAAAATGTAACTTTATGTACAAGTCATACTCTACATGTTTGTCGTCTGTCCCACTCAGGATCCAGCCGTATTATTCGATATGTTTTCCTTTTTACAAAAGCATTATTAAAGACTATCTGAAAAAATTATATAATATAAACTAAGCATGCAAAATTTTGGGAGACAATTCGTGTTCATTTCCCCCACATACAAAAACACCCTTTGTAATGACTCTAAGTACATTTTCTTGTCTTCGATTTTTTTGTGCTTTGACAGTATGCAGTGTCTGTACTGTGAGAAAATCTTTCGAGACAAGACGACCTTGAAAGATCACATGAGAAAGAAGCAACACAGACGCATCAACGGCAGCAATCACGACTATGATCGCTTCTACGTCATCAATTACTTGGTATCGGTTTTTCATAAATATTAGAAAATACGGTCTCTCTCAGGGGATGTGTATGAAGAGTACGTGATATCACAGATGTTAAAAGAACCGGTTTGTTTTGAGAGGGCAAGCTGACCGGTTTTATTGTGTGCAGGAGCTGGGGAAGACCTGGGAGGAAGTGCAGTCTGAGGATGACAGGGAGCTGATGGAGGACGAAGATGAGTAAGAGCCTCCTTTAGCCTTTCTACCATAGGTTGAATTCCTCAGGCATGCATTATAAGGTCCTCTGCTGCAGTTTCAGTGCTGTGCTGTGCTGTGTTGTGTGCAGTGACTGGTCTGATTGGCAGGCTCACCCAGTGTGTGCTGTGTGTCTGTTCTGTGAGCGGCAGGAAGAAACCATGGACAGGATCTACACTCACATGCAGGTTATTATTAATATTTACACACATTGTGAATTAGATACAGCTTGAGGAAGGTTAAAAGGTGTGGGTTAATTTTCTCGACCTGCAGCTCTGACTGTAGTTCAAATCACAGCAATTGACACCTTCTCGTTTCTATAGCAACAGCTCATTTGCACTGACTTATATAATAATCAACTCTCTACATAAGCTAAGATTAATTATAGGATTAAAAACATAAAATCACATGCGAGTCAATTTTTTTGTAAAGAAGTGTTTAATTAACTTTAATGGAAGGAGTCTCCAGTGTCAGGACTTTGTAAGTCTTCAGGACTTGGAGGAGGAGGAGTCTACAGGTTCTGATTTGACAAGAAGCGTGTTTTATGATCATTAAATCATTCCAATGATGCGAGCTCTTTCCTTGTTATAATCCAAGGGATTGTAAGTAATAAAATAAGAATTTAGAATCAGGATGATCCTCCTATAACATCAGGCCATGAAGTGTTTAATATGTGCTATAGCGCATTCGTTTAAACGTTGGAGCTGGTAATAGGACAATAATCAACCCCTTACTAATCAGAATCAGGAGCTCAACCACTCTGTGGTATAGCGTGACATAAAAGAATATTTTCTTCATTATAATTTAATTAGGATTTTTTTTTTACAGGAATCTCATCAATTTGACCTCCATAAATCAAAAACAGATCTCAGTAAGTACAGTCTTGCAGTTCCAGCCTTCAGAGCATCGTTACAGGAAATGCAGCTCCTTAGATAACAGCATCATCATACTGTTTCCTGTCCAGACTTGAAGTTTTACCAGCAGGTCAAACTTGTGAACTACATCCGCCGTGAGCTGCACCAGTGCCGCTGTTATGGCTGCCAGAGGAAGTTCAGTACCAAAGAGGAAGTGGTGCGGCACCTGGAGGAGGCCGGTCATGTGATGCAGCTTCCAGATCGCTCACACTGGGACCAACCACAGTGAGTAAAGGATCCACTGAACACCCAGCACTTGTATATCACTTATACTCACTTATAATCACTTATACCGCGCACCGTAACACGGCGTCCACCATGGACCAGGGTTGTGCACAAGTGTCTGTCGAATCTGTTTGGTCAGAAGGTGTGCGTTCATTTTATACAACTGCAGCTCTGATACGTCTAATACATTATCGTTTCTATAGCAACAGCTCAATCACAATGACTTGTATAGTCATTACCTAAGACTAATTATAAAAGGGTTAAAATCATACAGTATGCAAGTTGACGCTTCCTTTAAGCGGGATCATGAAACAATCACGTTTTGGCTGTTACCATTTCTTATCAGAAAAACAAACAAAAGATGCTCGAGAGTACACGCCTACACGCAAGAACAGAAGCATCGTTTACGTTTACAGCATTTTAGCAGTGATGCAAAGAACTACATAAGAACTGCTAGTACTTAATGTGTAAATACTACAATCTAGTATTAAAGCGTGATGAGGGAGTTGTCCTGGTATAACAGTATTTTATGGACACTCGCCTGATTCTGAGGCGATCATGCTTTCTGCCCCTCTCTGTTTATAGGTACTATTTCCCGACATATGAGAACGACGCTCTCCTCACGGCTCTCTCCGACAGCGAGAGCGAGTGTGAAGGAGCCGAGCAGAGCTGCGACGTGCCCGTGTTTGCCGAGGACATCTCCGACCTGAAGGCCTTAAAGCAGAGCAGCGTGCTGAACAAACTCCTCAAGAACGGAGGCAGCTCCAGTTAAAATCCAGCGCCATACACAAAGACTTTACTGTTCTTTTGCACTGGAAATGCTCACTGTCACGAGTACGGTGCCTCCACCACAGCAGGCTCTGTTTCCACTGCAGTAAACTGATAATAAGAGAGCGAGATTTATGAAATTATCAGGCTTTTTATCTAGCAGGGATGCCTGAAGGACAGGAGTGCTGTTGTGTTATCTGAATGCATGACGGAAATTCACGCTAATATAAATTCTCATACACACGCGACTGGTTCCAGGAGAAACTCTCTTTTTTACAGCCTTTCGATTGAAATGCCTCGGAGTTGCGTGTCATTTTCAAGAAAACGGTGTATGTTCTTCTTAACACAAATAAAAACTTGAACATTTTCACATAGCACTATATCAGCATGACACAAAGGTGCACAGAACACGAGCGCTGCTCTGAACCTCAGGTGATGTCTTGCTCCAAACTCCTCCGAACGGCTGAATGTGAGGTTATGGTTTTGGAGAACCCAGGCACTGGGAGGACGTGGAAAAAGCTCAGGATTGAAAGCAGAAATTGTGAAGTTGTCAAGATGTCTTGTTAGGACGTACATTTCCACCTAGACTTTTTCTGTTAAATCTAGTCAATATTTTGTCTACAACCAGTAGAGATTCCAGATATTACATAAAGATCAAAAATTAGCTTGAAGAATGTTATACGAAAGAAAGGACACAGACATGTCTATTTTTCCATTAAACCTTTTACACCTCAATACACAAGACAACGTTACCAATTAATTCTAATTAATGGATTAATTACATTTTTTTCACCTCATCATTTGTATCATTTTGTGTTTAAAATAAAAATCTCTTTTATTTCTACACACACACACAACTGTTCATATTTACTGTCCACACAGCCACCAGACAGGACAATAGATTTACCCTCTGCCTTTACTTACCCACATGCCCCGTGTTTTTCCCTTCATTTGTCATGAAGGTAGTGTTTATGTACATATCATAGTCCTACAGAGTAGCAAGATAGTGCAGCAGTGTTCATTAAGCAACTCAGTCATGTCTGAAGTCAGTAAAGAAGACATCATTCCTGAGAACAGCTCACAGATTGGAACATCTGCTCCACTGATCACACTCAATAACGGAGCAGAGGTCAGGGATGTCTATACAGAGTCCACTGCTAATGAGAGGACTGCTGAAGACGGGTCAGCTTCTGTACCTTCGGTCATTGCTCTGTTGTTGCGGATGTTGGAGGCGGCGAAGGCTCGGGGCTCGGTGAACTCGCACGGCGCTGAAGGATCGTCTCCATCCAGTGACCGGACCGTCCGTGAGGATCCCAGTGCAGACCGAGTGAGTTGATGATGAGAAACCAGGAAGAATCTTTGGGACTGTTTAGAGAGATTGGACTGAAAGTAGTCTAAAATTGGTTTAAGAATGATTTCAGAATGATTCTTTTAGAAAGAGTTTCTCAGCACTTTTAGAAGCACTTTTGAAGCAGTGCTGATGTATTCGCTGATGGAGACTTTAAAGCACTCTCGTACGCCGCTTTAATAAGTACGTTCTGCTAAATGGCAGAAGTGTGGAGGTGAGAGGAGCAAAGTGTGTCCTAACATGGGCCTGTGACAGTCCTGGTGTTCTGTCTGAAAGTCTTCTTCCATCAAGCTGGATTCAGTTCTTAACTCAACTGACCACTTTCCACACCTTTAGGGTGAACTGAACCCTTTTGTTTGTCTTCAAGAACCTTTTCAGTTCCTATTAATTAGTAATTCTATTGAAACTAATCAAACCTGAACGAGTGTAAGAGGCTAAAACCGCTGTGGTGTCTTCAATAAGCCATATTCCATTAAGGTCAACATTTTAGCTGACCTGTAAAAAAGAGCAAGGAAGGGTCAAGGTCACTGAAATGATCTTTCACTAGATGGAAGCCATCTTTTTCACGACGCATCAGGAACGATAGAGAAGTGCTGCAGTGGTGTACTGTTATTTTAAAAAAGCCCTCAGGAAGCATTTTAGAGTCTCTAAATATAGACTATAAAGTCTGTGGAGAAGGTGATGCTAGGTGTAACTGTAGGATTTTACTCAGAGCAGGATCGTATTTCATGTGAAACTGGTTTGTGAAGTGTACAGTAACATGCTGCAGGACAGAGCACACTGTCCACTGTGTACACACGGAGGATAACAATAAGTTGAGGGTGAAACACGCAGGACACTTACACCAAACAACACCTCATCTTTACTGTATACACAAGAACAAGAAACCAATTATTTACATTTTATTTTCATTTTTATTCTATAGGACTTTCATAATGTCTCTATAAGAAAGATACTTATAAATAAAAAAGAATAATTTTTAAAACTTTAATACCCTCAAGCATATGGCACAATTAAAATACACATGTATGCATATGATATAATGCTCTCTACATGACGTACTTCCTATAAAAATTTATTGGGCTTCAATTTCATCTCTAAAGTATATTACTGTATAAATACTTGATATTTACTAACTAAAATAAAAAAAATGAACTTGTAGATCCCATTAAAGATTCTTCCTATCTTTAAAAAAAAATTTAAATAAATAAATAAAATCCAACATGGAATTAATTGAACTCTCTCTAGCTAATCAGAACCAGTATAATGCAGGTCATTTTATATTTCAGGGGAATAAACCCTGCTGTTTATATACTGTACAAAAAAAAGACATTTATTTTTAGCATCTCAAGCATTTTAGAACAAATTATAATGCATACTTTTGTGAAAAAAAATAAAATAAATAAAAAATACATTTAAAAAAATAAATAAATAAGATTAACTTAAAAAATAAAACTGACATTAAGTGCACCGGATCATCTTAAACTGGATCATAACAAATATAAGAAATGTCTTCTTTTTCTTTTTCTTCTTCTTCTTCTTCTTCTTCTTCTTCTTCTTATTGTTGTTGTTGTTGTTGTTGTTGTTGTTGTTATAAACATAAATGCAAAATGACATTTAATTTAGTTCTTTAAACATATCAGAACAAATACAGAACAGTAAATTGCCTGTAACTCAACACATATCTGTTTTCTCACTAAACCAAACCAAGGTCCCAGATCCACCTCAGCAGTTTAACAAGAGACTCACTAAGATGGGCAGCTGCTCGAGACCCAACCCACTGACCTCTGCTGACGGCCAGAGCTCAGGTACCAAACAAAACCGGTTATATTATCAAACAATTTATTTCCTCACAAACCACACTAGAAACCACGATTAGTATAAAAGTCCTCATCTGGGGTCAGTTCTCGTCTTCTCTTCTAGTCTGTGGAATTCAATAAGCAACTCTTCATTTGGAGAAATCTTCAGATTCTCTTGTAAATCCTCTCATTTCCTGTCGACCTCCAGCAAGCTCTGAAGATGAGACGTCTCCTCGAGACAAAGAGCAGACGAACTCTAAAGGAAGTAAGGATTTCTGCGTTAAGGACATCAGTCAGGCTTCGTTTGGCCGCAGGGAAATAGAAATAGCAGAGCAAGGTACTGTGTTGTTCTAGAAAAATACATAGCAATGCTAAACGCTCATGTGATGTACACCCAAAGAAATGCTGGGCTCATTTATAGCTTTAGTTGCACGGTTTAGATAGTCGGGTTGATATGATCCAAACCAGGCTGATAATGGGCAACTTGGCATGCTGGGTTTTTGGAATTTTCCGGAATTTTCCACTGTCTGGCAACCAGAAAAGTATGAAGAGAAATCAGCTCTTGATGACATTTAACTTAATTAACAATTTAGACACACCTTTCAATTCTGTATTTCTGGACATTATTTCTGACCTTTTTAACATGGCTTGATAGCCAAAGAGCCATCACTGGACTCAATTTGATTGTTATGGATTCATCTGGATGAAATGCAGTATTGAGTTCTGTTTTAGTTATTATCTTTTTACCTTAGTGTTTTTTGTACAGGTAAGAGCACACCTTGAAGCTTTATTGTGCTCCTCACATTACATACACTGTAATTATAACAACCCCAGGGTCTTGGGATGTCCTGATTCTGACCCACGAGTTTACTCCCATCATCCTGGTCAGTGGTCAGTTCTAACTCAACCTCACAGGGGTTAAAACAGGTTATTTTATTGACCCAGTTTGGGACCATTTAGAGCCCAGCTATTTTCGAGTGTATATCTATGAGGATGTGCTGATAAATAATACTGATTCATATGTTTACTTTGGTAGACATGCCAGCGCTGATGATGCTGAGAAAGGCAGGACAGGGAGAGAAGCCACTAGCAGGGGCTAAAATAGTGGGATGTGTCCATATTACAGCACACATGGCTGTGAGTGTTTGTTCAGTTATGACCACTGATTCTCTTGTCAAATAGATTTTTAAAAATCTGGCTGTGTGCTATATTTCCTCCTAATAGAGTTTTATTCTCATGGCATCCTTACTCTTTGACCCAGTGTACTAGTATTGATGTATTCATTGATGGAGACTTTTGTTTGTCGCTCTGGAAAAGGACATCTGCCAAATGAAATGCCATTGAATCTAAATAAATGTTACAGATTATTTCCAGTAGAAATATTCTCTGTAGTAATGTCTGGTCATTCTCCAGGTCCTGATAGAGACGTTGTCTGTGCTGGGTGCTGAGTGTCGATGGGCTTCCTGTAATATCTACTCAATCCAGAATAAAGTGGCTGCAGCTCTTGCAGAAGCTGGTGAGGATCCCATCACTCAAATAGTTTCTTCAATAATGCAGATAATCTTATCCGAAAACCCTCATCCTGACATCCTACTAGATACCAGACTGTGTGTGTGTGTGTGTGTGTGTGTGTGTTTGGCAGGTATTCCTGTGTTTGCATGGAAAAGGGAGTCTGAGGATGATTACTTCTGGTGTATAGACAGCTGTGTGAATGTAGAAGGCTGGGAGCCGAACATGGTACCTTTTTTCTTCAGCATAATAATATTTTTAATTATAATAATATTCAAAAGAGTTCCAATATATCAGCAATATATAGTATATATAGAGTTGAGTTCATAAGTATACATCCCCCTTTCTGAATCTGCAAAATATTATACCATAAAATAATTATAATTACACAATAAGTACATGATATAAATATACAATAATTAAAATGATAGAAACATAATGTGCAAGTAAAAATGTATCAGGCAATAAAGGCTAATTAAATACTCAACTTCAAACTTTCTATCGCTTTTTATTCAGTGATAATCTTGACACAAGGTGAAGTTAAAGACTGTGAGCTTCTTACCTGTTGTTTTTAATCAGATTCTTGATGACGGAGGAGACATGACGCACCGGATCTATAAGAAATACCCGCAGCTCTTCCACAGCATCGAGGGGATCGTTGAAGAAAGTGTCACTGGAGTTCACAGGTATCTTCTACACACTCCTGCACTTCAAACATCTGAAGGAGCTTCACTGACATTTACTTTTTTTTTTCTCTCTCTTTCAGATTATATGAACTGTATAAAACCGGGAAGCTTCGTTGCCCCGCAATAAACGTCAACCAGTCAGTGATAAAGCAAAAGTTTGATGACTTTTATTGCTGCAAGGAGTCGATCCTGCATGGGTAAGATCCGAGAGGAAATCATTCCCAGTCCTGATGAATCCCTACACTGCGGAGAGGATTTATTATTATTATTATAAAATAATATATAAAATAATTATTATATATTATTATTATTAATAATAATAGCTGAAACTTGTTGTGAAATTCATACCGGAAATGATGCAGAGTGAATTTTTATATTAATTCTGTCTTCTATGTGCTCTCCTACTTCACACACATTTCATATGTATAACATTATCTAACATTTTAATTGATTATATATTGTGGTAAAAGTAGCGATGGATTAGTGGTGAAGGTGTTGGACGACTGAACAGGAAGTTGTGAGTTTGAATGCCAGGTCCACCAAGCTGCCACTGCTGGGCCCCTGAGCAAGGCCCTTAACCCTCATCTGCTCAGTTATATTTAGAAAATGAGATAAAAATGTAAGTTGCTGTGGATAAGGGCGTCTACCAACTGCCAGAAATGTAAACGTCTATATCCCTCTGTACTCTTCTCAGTTTGAAGAGGACCACTGCTCTTCATTTCGGTGGGAAGCAGGTGGTTATCTGTGGATATGGAGAGGTAAAGTATCCACAGAGGCATTTCATTCCACATCCGATAAAATAAAATAATGAACATTTTTTTCTTTTACACTCATTTTCTGTGTGTGTGCGTGTGTGTGTGTAGGTGGGAAAAGGATGTTGTGCTGCTCTGAAAGGGATGAAAGCAGTTGTATATGTGACAGAGATCGACCCCGTGTGTGCACTGCAGGCCTGGTAATGCACAACAACTAATACCCTCAGTTTTGAGTCCCCTCATGAGTAGCTGCTCTGCCGCATGTCATCCTTGACCTCCAAATGTTTAGCACCCTTCATGAAAAAGAGCAGCAATTAATATATTAATTAATCATTTTAAGTAAATATAAATATTTTTACTAAGGCAGCTTTCACACCTGAGGTCCACTTCCTGCATCCAAGCTTAATACCTTCGGTGTGGTTGGTTTCAACATAAACGATATTGTCTGAGGTGTGTGTGTACGACTGAAAGCCGACTCCTAATTTTTTTCTTCTTCACTGGTCACAAAAAAATCAGACACCAGAAAAATGTGATGATGCTGAAAATGAAGCCTGACACACAAGATTAAAATAAAAATAGTCCAATAGTCTATTAGATTAAACAGTAATAGGATTTTCCTCATGATGATCAGTGATAATCAATGATGATCAATTTTTCTTCAGCAACAGAGTTCCTGGATACTTTTTGTTAGCTTTTTTTTTGTTTGTACTGTACTCATTCATTCATGTCAAGGGTGTCGGTAACTCTGGAGTTAATAGTACATGTCCATCCTAATCCTACCCCTGCTTTTCTTCACAGCATGGATGGTTTTCAACTGGTCAGACTGAACGAGGTCATCAGAGTGGTGGACGTCGTTATCACCTGCACCGGTAACTTTCTGTCATACTGTATTTTTTTTACATAGTAAACATCTAATATTTAATATCTAATAAGTCTAATATTAATCTTTTTATACTACGTTTCTTATCTTCTGTAAAGCCCCAGGTGTATTGTGATGTTTGTGTTTCCAGGAAATAGAAATGTGGTTACACGAGAGCTCATGGATCAGATGAAGAATGGCTGCATTGTGTGTAACATGGGTCACTCCAGTACAGAGATTGATGTGGTAAGGAAAGGGGCGGAGCTTGCACACATGACATTTTGTGTGATCTCAGCGAGGAACACCAAGCTCTGCCATGTCCTACCAGAGCATCAGTTCTGACCTTTTCTGACCTCAGTATATACGCGACCGATTGGGAAAACCCTTCACATGGTCATATATGGTGACTGACACTGTGAGAGGAAATGACACACATGTACATTAACTGAATTTCCTGCTGCAGTTGTTAAACTAGCTCATCACTCAGATCTTTGCAGGTAGACACCCAGGCTAAAAAAATCTACAAGAACCTGCAGTGGTCATAAAAATGTCTACACACCCCCTGTTAAAATTGTAGGTTTTTGTGATAGGAAAAAATCAGGAGACAAAATAACTTTATTTATAATATTAGCGGTACCAGGGAATACCATGGTGTAACATCAGCACAAATCTCAGGTATGATCACACTGATCCTCGCTGCTTGATTGCCTGATTGAATGTGAGCTCTGTTCTCAGGCCAGTTTGATGACCCCAGAGCTGAAATGGCAGCATGTAAGACCACATGTAGATCACATCATCTGGCCAGAAGGCAGATCCATCATACTACTAGCAGAGGTGAGAGTACACCTTTATCTACAAATACACAGAATGACTGCTAATGAGACTGAAAGAAAAGGTTGGTCTGACTATATGATCATATCTGATTCAAGGGTCGGCTGGTGAACCTGAGCTGCTCTGCTGTGCCTGCTTCTGTGTTATCCATTACAGAAACAACTCAGGTGTGTGTGCAGGTTGAGAATATTGTTCCCTAAAGATAAGATAAGATAAGATAAAGCTTTATTCGTCCCACAGTTGGGAAATTTCCATATTACAGCAGCAGCAAAATATGCAAAAATGAAGCAGAGATTAAGAAATCTATATAAATACAGAAGAATAAAGAAATAACAATTATAATGATTTCACAAACAAATGTCAAATTTGAAATGTCTTGTTCCTTATGTTGAGAAGATTTGGGAAGAATTAAGAAAAAAAAATCAATTCTTTGGTGTCTTTTAGGTTTTGGCATTGATTGAGCTGTTTAATGCACCTGAAGGACATTACAAACAAGACATTTACTCATTTCCTAAGAAGATGGGTAAGACACAGTTAATGATCACATCCTTAATTCTGTTTTACTGTTTAAAAGATCTCAGTGACCTGCTCTGCATTTTCAGATGAGTACACAGCACTTCTGCACCTCCAGAACTTTGATATGCATCTAACTGAGCTCACGGATGAGCAGGCCAGGTACATAGGTGTGAACAAAAACGGACCCTTTAAGCCAAGCCATTACAGGTAGGAATAAAATGACACAATACAAATAGTCTATTTTTTAAATAATATATCTTTTTCCACAATTATATTTTAGATCAGACGTGTCTAATATTATCTGCAGTGCTCCAGGGTCTGGCTGCAGATCCTTCAGACGACTGTATCATCATGAACACATAACAGAGTGTGTTGATATTCAGCATATTGTGCATTTCATATAAGTTTTTTTTGCAGGTACTAAGCTGTAGAGAGGGTCAGCACACACCTCAAGAGACCCAGAGTGGACACAAGCCTCAGAGGATAATTCATTTTGTTAGAATCTCCAGGACCAGACTGGAACTGATGTACATTCTGATGATATTTACATCTATTCCTTTGCATATGGTTGAAAATGTGACAATGCAATCACTCCAACATGTGATAATCAGTGGTAACTCCTCCAATAAGTCCACGTTCAATAGTGCTGAGGTGTGTAGTGATTTTCTTTCTAACACTTGAGTGATTTAGTACTTGAGTCCACACCCATGACCGTTTCTGGCCTTGTTTGGGGGCGGGGCTTGTCTTCTCAGGTTTGCTTGCAGCCAGAATTATTTTTTCCCCAAACAGCAGATCAGTTCCATCACTTTTGCAAATATTATATTTTTAGCCATGTAAGTTGTGAAAATGCTCTCAGTACAAACAGTCACACCACAGATCAGTCCAGTCCAATAAAAATCTGGTTTTATATATTACAAAGCCATTTTGTAATTTCTCTTCACTATAATAACCATTTCCCAGCCGAGTTTCCTCAGTCATGTTAATCGTCTTGCAGTGCTCAGAGGAGATATCTACCATGCCAATACCATGCACCAGGGATCAGTGCAAGCAAAGCCCAGATCACCATTTTCAAGATGGAATTTTTCTGGACCACACAGCCCTAAATCTGTGTGTAAATGTTACACATACAAAAGTGATGCACAACAAAATCCTAATTGGATGAAAACAATATGTCGGGTTTTGACCTCTGTGGCTGTCCATACTGCACACGGCTTTTTTTTTCACCATCACTGGCCGGTGTTTCTGGCTCTTGTTAATATTCACACCATCTTGTTAATGGTGTCACCTGTTCCTCATTTCCAACTTCCCCATATAAACCTTAAAACCCTAGCTCCAAAATAAATGTAGTTAAACAGGCATGAACATAGATCACTCACAAAGCACCGTCTTGTTGTGGTGGTTTTCTCTGCTCTATAAATTATTTTTCTATATAAACCATGTGGAACACGATGGAGACAAGCCACTGTGCTGGAAAGTGGTCAGTTTCTCTCCTACAGATGTCAAATGTACGTACATTGACCTGAGTAGCATGTATGGCTGGTTTAGCTTCCAGCAGTGTGTGTATAAAGACCAGTAAGAAATAAATAGCTAATGTTTATTATGTGGAGTGAAGGAATTTACTACAAATTCATACTTAAGATAAAAGTAATGTGTAAAATCTTAGCTAAAAGTTCTCGAGCCAGACTACTATGTTGCACACGTGTTTTTCAGTATGTCTATAGATCTTTATAATACTATTAGACACAATAATCGAGTAACTTGTGTTCCTGACCGCTTCTGCGCTCCAGACCTGCTTGATCTATCCTGATGCACTGCTTCTTGCTGCAGTCTCATTACTAGGGTGTTGCTTGCTGCTGCTGCTCTTGAGGCTGAACCCACACGGAGAACCTGGAGATATGTAGGACTGCTGTGGATAGTGCCACATGGAGACCATAAAGGTCACTTTGACCTGCTGCTTGCTCTCGGGTCTCCATCACTGAACATTTGACCGCTTTGGGCAGGAAGGATTTTATGTTAAAACTATAATGGATTCAGAAATTACACTGATGCTCATAATTACATAAGTTGCTCAGAAGCTCCTGGTTACACAACCTGGTTTCCTCTCAAGGTTTCTTTCTCACCTCAGAGTTCTTCCTTGGTAATTATTTGTCATTTTTAGTCTGAATTTTTACAATCTTGTAAAGGAATATAAAAATATCACATACAAGTAAAATTGAACTGAATAATTTGTGCTGTTTTTTTTTTTTTAAATGATTGCAGTCTTGTCTGTAAGAGTAGACTCTTAGGAGCAATAGTGTGCATGAACTGGACAGTCTCAGTGCTTCTATAAATGGTCAGGGAATAGGGCTTTGAGATTGAATACTTTTGTACGCTGTCAGGAGGTGATGAAACGCCTGTGTAACTGGGCAGATGTAAAAGGAGCTCTAGCTAAATCCAAGTACTGACCATGACTTGTAAAGCTCCAGCACCATTGTACCACAGACAGCACATGCATTAGGGAATTACGACAAGTATAGAAACCAGCTTGAAGCACCGCATTTTCAAACAAATCCCTAACAGAGGCTTCAAATCATCATCCATGAAATTCCAGGATAAAAAAACAAGCGTGGATCCAGGAGTGGAAAATTCATTGCTATACTTATGTTTCAGATTTGTGAATTTATTCTTTAACTGAGAATTACAGAGCTTGAACACTTGTACGCTTAATACATTTCCCAAGATTTTTCATTCATAAAATTTTGATACAGACTTTTATTTAATGTCCTCTTCGCACATCATGAAAGTCTCATCCAGTCAGTAACTGTACGCTATGTATCAATCGATTGAATTGTTTAGCATCTAATTAAGTTAATCAATGTAGAAAACAACTACGAGGAATCGTCCTTAACTAATCGCCATAAATGAATTCATTAACTGTAATTACCTTCTCATGCTACGCACAGTATAGTTAGTGTTATAGCTATCCATGTGTGTCTGAAGATGTATAATCCATCAAAACGCCGGACTGCAATGTTTAGCTCCAGGATGAGCGTCCCCAGCTCTACCTCAGTAAAATGTCTCAGTATCCTGGAATAAACACAGATTTGTGTAAAATGAGGCATCTATTTTTTCCACCCTACGAACCATGAACTCCAAAGAACATGTTGAGGCAAATTTCACTAATTTGCTAACAATAACTGGCTTTATTTTAATAATATTTCAACTTCTTTGCTAATACCAGGCTAAACTAGCTCAAGTCTGAGTCAAATTCTAGCTCATGGATATTTTACTTTGATTTAATTCATTAGTAAATGTTTTCAGGCAAAATAGTTTCAGGTTTACAAAACTCACATTCTAACAGTTTGAGATAAGTATAAAAACATGACATTACCTTTCATTTCTTCAGATAAAGAACAGCATTTTGTCTTTTTTCATTAATTCAGAGCTTCATCTGAAAGTGCCCTACCTAAACATTTCCACTTTAACCTTAGTGAAGAATTCAAAGCTACAACTTTTATATTTATTTAGTTTTATTTATATTATATTTATTTAGTTAGTAAATTCAATGTTACGTGACTAAAGAATCTGGAAACTTTTACCACCTCTGAAAACTGGCAAATTCCATAAATAAAGAACAACAATTTCCTCTGCAGTATATTCACTATAGCTGTAGATAAAGCCTTTGTAACTCCATCTACAATATGTTTAGGCGGTTGTACAGCATTCCCCCTGAGCCTTAGCTGCATAGCTGAAGTCCTTTTTGAGCTCTATTTATAGTGTTGACATCTTGGTGCAATGTCAAAAGTAACTTGATTCCATCTGTTCAGTCCCAGCATGTCGCTCTTCAGCTGTTGGCCAGACGGTTAGGGAAGACTCATTCTGCCTGAGCCCGTCCACGCAGTCTGATGGAGCCGGTGGAGGGAGAGCTGCAGGGGCTCCACACAGACAACTCCAACCTGCTGGGCCTGCCAGAACCTTGCCCCTGGGACAGCGATGATGAGCTGCTCGGTGTCGGGGGCATCAAACCCAAATCATCACCAATCCCGAGGCGCCGAAGCTCACTGTCTTGCTCCGACGATGACTCCCAGCCTCCACCGTCCAGCTCCCGGAGAGTGTCTTTTGCGGATGCTTTCGGCTTGAGTTTGGTCTCGGTGAAGCAGTTTGATACCAGGTCCTTATGTGATCCCACAGACCCGTTGGAGGTTGATCTTAGGAATGCGAAGGAGTATTTTCTGAAACTTCACTTTGCTCTTCCAGTGACGCTGGAGGAGCTGCTCTATAGGGTCCAAGAGCAGAAGGTGGAACTGGAGAGTCTGGAGCTTCTCCCTGGTACGACCACACTTAAAGGGACTGTCCGTGTTCTGAACTTGTGCTTCGATAAGCTGGTCTACGTCCGCACTTCTTTGGATTGCTGGAGCAGCCATTTTGACCTGCTGGCAGAGTACGTGCCTGAGTCAAGCCAAGGGATTACGGACTGTTTCTCTTTCAAGCTAACGCTGGTGCCACTTTTTGGGGAGCAAGGAGCCAGAGTGGACTTTTGCATTCGATACGAAACACCTTTTGGAACTTTCTGGGCTAACAACAGTGGACAGAATTATGTTTTGTTTTGTCATGAAAAGGCAAAAGAACAAGATGAAAATGAGAAACTTCTACCGAAAAGCTGTCTGAAACCAAGCAGGTGAGCCGGCCAAAACCTAGTAACAAAGATTAACATTTTATTCTTATTATTGAAGCCCCTACCTACAGTGCTTTTTTTACTCAAAAGAAGTTTGTAATATAGAAATAGTTTGTATCTATATTTATTATGATATAAGTAAGCCTTTAGTAAGCATTTTGTAATTTAATTAAGTTCTTATTTTAAAAAAACCGAAATAAGCTATTGTGTAATGGTATTCTAAAATATAATATAATATAATATGTACTACGATCTCACCTTTTCCAGACATTCCTCTATAACCAGCACTACCTCAAATGGCGAGGAAATTCCAGGTAATGTTTTTTCCTTTAGACGGCTTCAGATATTTAAGCCTTTCTCATATAGAAACATGATGGTGTAATGTTTCCTATTAGAAATAATCCTTAATTGTGGAATAGCTGCTGTTACTGAACCTGTGGAAGTTAAAGAGGAAAAAACACAGGAAGAGCACAGGAAGCTGAAGGTATGTTTAGATATATTTACTCTTGTATATATTCATGTGCTTGGCCTTGGCATGCTCTTGTGATCCATGTGTATTAATGAGCATTTCTCATCACCTTAAAAAAGCAACACCATGTTAATTTACAGCGTAGGTTGAGCAGCAAAAATAAACAGTGAATGCAGCAGCTTTTACAAACGCTGGTCTATGAGAAACGGGAGTGTTGTCATACCGTCACATGGGCTGACCTTTTTCTGAGAGAATTTCATGTGACTGCTGAGGTTAAGCCTGTGCAAGTATTAACTGTACCATTCACCCAAACAAGACACATGAGGAGCTCAGAGACAACTACAGACACACTGATCTGGACTGGTGTCTTGGAGGAAATCTGTTTAAACTCTAGTAAAAGGGGTTGGGTGGTGGGGTTCAACTAAACTGAACACTTCAATTCCTTGCCTACAAAATCCTGGATAACGTGTCTGAATGCTCCCGAAGGAGATGTTTTAATTCCTAACCATTAATGATTTGTTTACGGCTGATCTAAGCGGTTATGGTCAGTTTGGTACCAGTACATCATCATGTCACCAGGTCACATTAATGCCATGGACTCTGTGTCGAATCAGGACATTGAGGATGAATAAAATGTTACATTTAATTTAGAAAAATGTATTCACACAATGACCTAATGTCTCTAATCCTCAGAGTTCTTGTATTAAGCTTACTTCATGTAAATAATGACATACAGTGGTGTGAAAAAGTGTTGGCCCCCTTCCTGATGTCTTATTTTTTTGCATGTTTGTCACACTTTAATGTTTCAGATAATCAAACACATTTAAATATTAGTCAAAGATAACACAAGTAAACACATCATGCAGTTTTTAAATGAAGGTTTTTATTATTAAGGGAAAACTAAATCCAAAACTACATGGCCCTGTGTGAAGAAGTGTTTCACAACAACTGCAATCAAGCGTTTTCCATAACTTGCAATGAGTCTGTTACAGCGCTGTGGAGGAATTTTGGCCCACTCATCTTTGCAGAATTGTTGTAATTCAGCCACATTGGAGGGTTTTCGAGCATGAACCACCTTTTTAAGGTCATGCCACAGCATCTCACTGGTGTGACTTGCCGGTGTGTTTTGGATCATTGTCCTGCTGCAGAACCCAAGTTCGCTTCAGCTTGAGGTCACAAACAGATGGCCGGACATTCTCCTTCAGGATTTTTTGGTAGACAGCAGAATTCATGGTTCCATTTATCACAGCAAGTCTTCCAGGTCCTGAAGCAGCAGAACAGCCCCAGACCATCACACTACCACCACCATATTTTACTGTTGGTGTGATGTTCTTTTTCTGAAATGCGGTGTTACTTTTACATCATGGTCGGCCGGCCGCTCCTGGGAAGGTTCTCCACTGTTCCATGTTTTCGCCATTTGTAGATAATGGCTCTCACTGTGGTTCGCGGCAGTCCCAAAGCTTTAGAAATGGCTTTATAACATTTTCCAGACTGATAGATCGGTAGGTTTGTGACCTCAATCCCATTGAGATGCTGTGGCATGACCTTAAAAAGGTGGTTCATGCTCGAAAACCCTCCAATGTGGCTGAATTACAACAATTCTGCAAAGATGAGTGGGCCAAAATTCCTCCACAGCGCTGTAACACACTCATTACAAGTTATGGAAAACGCTTGATTGCAGTTGTTGCTGCTAAGGGTGGACCAACCAGTTATTAGGCTTAGGGGGCAAACACTTTTTCACACAGGGCCATGTAGTTTTGGATTTTGTTTTCCGTTAATAATAAAAACCTTCATTTAAAAACTGCATGATGTGTTTACTTGTGTTATCTTTGACTAATATTTAAATGTGTTTGATTATCTGAAACATTAAAGTGTGACAAACATGCAAAACAATAAGAACTCAGGAAGGGGGCCAACACTTTTTCACACCACTGTAAATGCATGTGAACATAGGATAACAGATTCTGCTAGAGAAGTCGACTCGAGAAAGCTGTTTTTTTTAATGTTTATTGGTTATGCTACATTATTTTTTTCAGTTCAGTATGTTTGCATCTAGTTGATGACCTCTGCTCTAGAATGATTCTAGATGAAGGATCACACTCAGCATAAATATAGAAAAATATAAATGTTTCTAAAATAACCATTTTTTAAAAGCTAATATAGTTCCTATATTAGCAGGAGGAGGAAAACAGCAGAAACTGCAGCAGGAGAAACAGAAGAAAAGCTGCTCGGATGGCAAAAATACAGCAGTACTTTGCACAAAGAGACGAACATGACCTCCTACAGACAGAGGAGGACACTGATGAAGTGGATGTCCCTGTTCCAGCAATAGATGAGGCATCTTTAAACCTGTCATCACCACAAACACATGTCACCTCTTTGCTGGCTGAGCCAAGAAACAATGAAGGACAGAAATCCCTTAAAGATTCCATGGATGTTGAAAGAAACCAGGTTCCTGCTACACAAACTCAAAAACAGGAAATGTTTCCAGTAATTCACCCTGAAATAATGACTTCCAAATCCCAGACTAGTCAACCTGCCTTGGACTCTGTACACAGTCATAAATCTGGGGTAGACTCACAGCTGTTGGAGAACAGTCAGGATAATGAGACACTTACCAGCCAGACTGTTTCACTGAAGAGCCAAATGGTGGACAAATCTATTGGTAAAACTGTTGAAAAGGCATGGGAATGCTTTGAAAAATCTGCCATGGAAAAAATAGGGAGTACTACAAACACAAACAGTGGTGTACACCAAACAAATCAGATGGACAGTCCACTCTTAGAGAGTAACCAAGAGTCTCTGTCATTTGGTCATCACTACACATTTGAGACAATAGTGGCTCCACTTTACCATCAAGTTTTTGAGAGAATGGAGAACGACAGAAGAAAAGTTAAGAACAGCACATCCAAAGCTGATGAGGCAGCTGGGAAACTAGACCATGGGAGACTGAGAGAAGTCACGTACCCAAGTGTACAGACAAGGTCAAATCTGGAAATATCAGCACAACACGTGAACGATGATGATCCTCACGGGACCTGCAAAGAAACATTTGGAGAATATTTACATAACACAAAGAGCGCTACTGAAAATGCTTTATCTGTTCCGAATGCGCAAACAAAACTTTCTCCGGAGATTGCTTTTCAGGACGATGCTTTACCAAATATCACGGATGATGTTTCAGAAACATCAACAGCACAAGCGGTTATGGCTTTAGAGAAACAACATTCATCAGTTTTTTGGGAAGAATCCACGATTAATCAGACAGAAGGAACACCGGAAATGATTCTATTACAAAACCAATGTTCAGATAAACATGTTCTAGACAACAAGCCTTGTGATAGTGGACATTCACTACACATCTTACAGCAAGAGCAGACTTGTGCAAACATTGCAACTTTAGCCACACAGTCTGAAGTAGACATAACAGCTGCCAAGCTTTCACCAGCTAAAGCTTCTGAAAATGCACAATCTGAGGACAGATCAGTCACGCAGATATCTTTGGGAACTCAAATTAGCAATGAGATTGATGAAATGCAGGACCATGGAGCCCAAACATCAGAGCGAACCTTGAATACTCACATCAGTTGCCTAGATGAAAGCTACACTCCCATGCCTGACTCTACTTTGTTCAGCTCTGACATTTCATCAAATGTCACACCTAAAAGTATCCAACGTGATGCTTCATCTCCTTCTCAGGATCTGACCCAAGTGACCATCCAAACCCAAATTCCAGCCACTATTTTTTTCACTCAAAGCCTAGAGGTGACTGGAGCTACAGTTCCTCATCTCCAAACTACAGATGACAAAAATCTGATCCAGGAAACAAACCAAGTGTGTGAAAGTGGTGAAAGTCCTCATCATGCCGGATCTGAGACGGAATCAAATCCAAGTGAAAGTAATGATGGTGTTGACATTTGCGAAATCATGGGGAATGCCACTGGAACTATTCAAAAAGAAATATTACAAATGAGTCCAGAAGAAGCAGCTGTAGATGTCAGCCAAATCAATAACAATAAAGAAAACCAAATTTCACTTTTAAATTCTCCTGATGAGATTAGTGAACTTGATGAACTTTTGGTTCACGACACGGCAATGTCTAACATTAGAATTAATCCTGACGATCCTGAGGATGCTTCACGAGAAGAAGTAGCTGTTAAAGAAAATATCAGAGTAAAGAATCCTGGTAAAAATGAAGAACAAGAATTACCAGAAAATCAGTCAGAGGAAGTAAAGAAAATAAAGGAAGCAGAAAAGCAGTTAGAAGAGGAAGGGGAAGAAGAAGAACAACCACAACAGCAGCAGCAACAAGACATACAAGAAGATCAAGCAGAAAACGAAGAACAAGAAAGTGAAGAGAAGGTAGAATTGGCTAATGACAAATTTAAAGATGGGTCATATTACACAGAGGATGATGAAGATGAGGTAAAGAAGGATGATGAAGAAAAGGATACAGAGCCAAGAAGAAATGAAGCGGAATGGGAGGATGAAAAAGATCTTCAGGCACAGACTGAGGAGCAGGAGACAGTCAACAGAGTCACGTCTGTGGCTACGCTACAAAGCATCCCTACCATAGACTCTTTCATTAGAGAGATTCACCTTGATGTGGGAAACAAGCAGCCAGACACAGATTTGGAACAGACATCTGAGGAACCAGTAGGTGAACGGCACACAGTTGGTGGAGAAGAAGAGATTTTCTGTGGAACTAATTCATCAAGGCATGCTCTGACAATAAACCTGGATGTAGCATTGAGTGACAGAGCTAAAGAGGTAGAAAACCATTCAAAATTTGTTGACCAAGAGGAAGACGTGTGCCAACAAATAGACAAACATCATGTGGCAGAAGATGCCATTGTTAAGGTGGACACATTGCTGGAGAAGCAGGAGAGAGAGTGTTTAAATGAGCAGAGTGAGAACAAAGATGACAGCACCTCCACAGAATCTCTAACGGATGATGAAATGGAGCTGTATCTCCTCAGACTGAAAAACACACAGCAGACAGGACTCAAAGACTCCATACCCATAGGAAAGAGGCACTCTATAAGCAGAACACGGACGATACCAACACCCATGCCGTCAATTGCAGAATACATGGATGAGGACCGGCCCAATGCTCTGCTGGATGACCTGACACCTGGGCATAAGACAGGACCGGAGAGAGACGATCTACCTCTATTCGATGAAGAGGAGGAAGTCATCGACTCTAATTTGTTATGGTGGAGAGAGTTCTTCTCCTATGAAAATATGACAAAAATGATTGTGTACACCTTTTTGTTTGTTGTTTTTTTAATAACTGCTTATGTTTGTGACTTCATTGCATGTTTCGGGCTCTACCTGATTGCCCTGTATTGGCTCTACTTTCAAGTGCAGAGAGAACCTTTAAAAAGCACTTGAACCAACAACACAAAAAAGACTATTATTGATTTGTAAGTTATATTTTTCCAAATGTGGGCCATTATCTGTTTTTCAGCTCTGTTGTGTGTTAGCGTATATTAACTCAAAAGTGCAACATGGGAAATTACAGCAGATATGTATTTGTAGCTTGTTTGTTAATTGGGAATGATGTTTTTTGACAGTGTTACTTACAACCATCCTTGAGTATAATGCTTTAGTTATTAAATTTCCACAATTTCACACCGTGATTCAAGTCAAGTTCCCTTCATGCACCTTTTCTTACCATGTTCAGCCTACGTGACTGACTGCAGTGAGCAACTGAACAACTATTCCTTTTTGTAAAGTCTAAAACAAAAATAATGTAGCTGGTCATCATAACAAAGAAATTGGTACCGCAATCTCTTCTGTCCTGAAGTCCCATAGCGGAAAACTGACTTTTATAAAACATCAATAAAAATAAGACTCCTTCATAAATAAATGCTTTGCCATGTCAATCACACAACACATATGTCTTTATTAAATAACAGATTTTTGTAGGGTGAGTCCACCCTACAAGTCCTTGTGAATGAGCTGTTACTTTAGAAACAATGATGTATTACAAGTGCCTAAAGTCAGCAGTCATGTCAGACCGGCTAGTATAGGAAATTAACCAACACTTTGTGACTTGTCGGATTCAAGAACTCAACAATGCTTTAATATAATGAAACTGACCATTATGTCACCAAAATTAACATCCATTAACAATGATCCAAACAAATGTTATACTCAAGTCTTCCCAGTTAGCAAATGCATGGCATGAGTCTTTGAGATGTATTTTGTGTATATTGGCTAGACGTGTGTGTGGTATCTGTGCTGACCTTTATGTTCTATGAGTCGTAGAGCTGTTATCAGAGCGGGTTTAATAAACATAGCAATTCCATGTTAATGTGCATCACGCTGATGTGTTTAATATAAATTAGTGAATATCTCATTAATAAATTCAAGGAATGAACACAAAGTTTAAAGGTTTATTTATTATTATTTATAATAAATTATGATTTATTATATTTATGATTTATTATTCCAGTAATAGTGTGGCACGTCGCTTCTCCCTGTGCTGACCTTTTGTTAAAACGTGGAGATGGACATTGTGGGGTTCGTGCAAAAGTGTATCATGTGATCTGAAGCCTTCAAATGACCCAGATATTCTTAATAAACTGAATGAAAAACAGGAACAGTTTTAATAAACGCAACGGAATGTTATAGTTTAACATTGCACATCCACAGAACTAATTATACCTAAATATAATTATACCTAAATCACAGAGTGTGCTTGGATGAGGTCAGCTAAAAGTGTACAGAACTTTTGTGTACCATGGGTTCAGATCTTCACTGTCTGGACATTAAACATTTTACTCTAAAATAACAATAGTGAATGAGAGGGAGGGAAGTGGAACAGTAAGGTTACAGGGTGAAGAGGTGAAGAAGGTACAGGAGTTTAAGTACTTGGGGTCAACAGTCCAGAGTAATGGAGAGTGTGGGAAAGAGGTAAAGAAGCGAGTGCAGGCAGGTTGGAATGGGTGGAGAAAGGTGTGGGGAGTTCTGTGTGAGAGGAAAATATCAGCGAGAATCAAGGGGAAGGTGTATAGGACAGTGGTGAGAGCGGCCATGCTGTATGGTTTAGAGACAGTGTCACTGAGGAAGAGACAGGAGTCAGAGCTAGAGGTAGCAGAGCTGAAGATGTTGAGGTTCTCTTTGGGAGTGACAAGATTGGACAGGATTAGGAACGAGTACATCAGAGGGACAGCTCATGTTGGACGTTTGGGGGACAAAGTTAGGGAGGCCAGATTAAGATGGTTTGGACATGTTCAGAGGAGGGAGAGTGAGTATATTGGTAGGAGAATGTTGGACATGGAGCTGCCAGGCAGGAGGCAAAGAGGAAGGCCAAAGAGGAGGTATATGGATGGAATTAATGAGGATATGAAGCTAGTGGGTGCAAGTGTTGAGGATGCAGAAGATAGGGATAGGTGGAGAGAGATGATTCGCTGTGGAGACCCCTGAAGGGAAAAGCCGAAAGAAGAAGAAGAAGAAGACTCTAAAATAACAATAACAGTGCTCATTGTATTCTGTTTTCCAGGCTTTAAAGGCTGCTGAGGAGATTAAAATGAATTTTGAAATATGACAGTGTTTAAGCTAATATATACAGAAGCTAGAACATGAGAGAAAGCAAAGCGCGCCCCCGCTCACACGTGCATGCGCGTCCCGGTGTCGCGCCGACAGCTGCACGGACACTACAGCGTCAGTGCCATGGAGCTCCAGTCCGGTGTCCGTACAGAGCCCGAGCACGGCATGTTTCACCCCGCCGGGCGGAGAGACGCGCTGTGTGAGCGGGATGAACAGGAGAAGCTGTCCGGTGTTGTGAAACGCGTTCACCGCAAACTACGGAGGAAATATATAGAAGGTAAAGCGCTTAGCCAGTCAAGCTAAGCTAGCCGAGTTAGCAAGTATCTGGCTCGCTTCATGGAGACTATGTCATTCATTATTAAATATTTAAACACAAAATGAATTTGTTTAAAATGTTGTAAGGTAATACTGTACCACTATACTGTGTTCGGTGTTTCTAATGTCAGATTTTTAAAAAATATGTTAAAATGTTAGCTAGCTCGCTAGCATCTGACGTTAACGTTTCCTTCACCGAGACTAATAAAACTCAGCAGAACTGCTTCCCGTTTTTACCTGTTACACGTCTGTGTCGCATTTTCCGTATAAACCTTTAACATTTAAGGTGTTGGAATGTATAAAATAACCTGTAACAGTTTTTTAAAAATTAATAAAAGCAGTGCTTCTGAGTGAAGGACAGACTAACGGAACACTGATGGACTGAACATTTAGCTCATGAAGTATAGTTTAAAACTCGGACTAATTCACCCACTATCCTGTGTATGAACAAGTCTTGACAGCTCCTTCTGATATTAGAAGCTTTTTTATTTTATTTATTTATTTATTTTACCAGTATTCGGGTGAATAAGTTTTTGTTTTGTTAATATTCTCTCTCAAAGTGGAGTATTAGGCGAGATTTCTGAGTTATATGGAGGATTTAAAGCTAACATAACTTACAGGGGCGTGGTCAAACCGCTTACAGGGGCGTGGCCAGGTTAGGCTTCATGGATTTATTGGGGTGGAAGTCTAGAGTGGAGCAAAATATAAACCGCATTCATAAAAACACATTATGTTGCTGCACCTGTTTGTTTCTGGACCGAACAGGCCCTTTTTGTGCCGACGTCATGATTACGTCACAGCTCTAACTGGAGGCGGAATAAAGGGAAAACTGGAGGAATGCAAATATCATCTTGTTGTGTGACAGAATTAACAGAGAACTCCAATTTAAAGTTTTATCACATACCTGCTGCCACTGCCCGACAAAAACACCCACGACAGCTGTGGTCAAACTCAATAAAACATGCGGACTGGTAGTTAACGACCGCAGACTAACCAAAGGAAACCGTTTGTGTCATCTCCCTTTCTACAGTTGCCTGAAGCACTGGGTTTTTCTATCAGATAGGTGTAGATGTCACTCAACCGGAGGTCATCCTGTTACATCGTCCATCCACTGATCGTGTACGGGTCGGCCATTCTGGTTCCGTTTGTTAAAGTTTTTCCAGATAACATTTGCGGTTCTGGACAGTGAGTGGCCTAACATAAATCGGGATTTTGACCAGTCATTGTTTAGAAACAAACAAAACTTGATAACTACCTCTTGTAAAGCGGTCAGGTAAATCTTTTTGCCTCCACCTAAGCTCCGCCCACAAAACTTTTACTAACAGAAAAAGGGTCTATAGGATCCCAGTGGACAAATAACACATCTAAACAATCTAGGACAATGATTAAATCAACTCACCTTATCACAGTGAGAATTCACTTCTGCATCATATGACATGTGTAAAGCCACTTTCAATACTAATACTAACAATAACAATGTTTTCCTCAGGTGGTCAGGCTTCACGTTAGTGTGGCACTGTCCACCCCTTATAGTAACCTGTCATTTCTGGTGTTTACACACCGAGTCAGTCCTGGAGCAGAGTAGTGAAATGGCTTGGTGCTATATATTTTAGACCCAGGGACCAGTTTGGATTTTTCTGCCATCAGAAGCTTGTGTCAGTTTTGTCTGCACTGATTCGCTCCTCTATCTAGTTAGTTCCAGTTCACTGCTGCATGGACCAGCTGCTGGCTGTAACAGGGATGTGGCCATCCCAGTGGGTAGTGTTGCTTCCTCGCAGCTACTTGTGTCCCATCCAGGGTGTGTTCCTGAATCATTCCCAGTGATTCCAGTATAGATGTCAGGGATGAGTCGCCACTCTAAGCATCACCCAATACCTGATACTGATCTGATGTTGACGTTCCCACAATAACCAGTCGGGTTATGAAGTAATGAAATCTCACCTACATGATAGCAGGAGGCATTAACACAGTTTGTGTCCCATGGTTACTTTAGGTCAGGTCATTTTTGTTGTGCTGTATATTTGGAATAAAAAGTATTGAGTTTCCTGCATAATCGAATTGGTGTACTATAGCGACATGCACAAAGTGCAGCTTAATGCCAGAGGGCAGAAGTTTGTGTGCTTAACAATGATAATGACAGTACAACATGTAATAAATTATTGCAAGGACTGTACAGATGTTTGGCGGTAAGGAACAAAGAGGATGTGACAGGTAGAGCATGGTGAAATAGATCCTGCTATCTGACTGGTTTATATACTAAGAAATTAAAGCTGGAAGTAACTTACTGAAGATGTAATGAAACCAGACTGACCAGTTGCTTGGAAGTGGGTTAAAAAAAATGCGAACCATGCTAGAAAATAAATGTTCACTCCCTGACTTATTATTTTGCTTCCCTACCCTGCATTTAAGGAGCTCATGGCTGTGTGGAACTTTTCCAAATCTTCTTGCTCATTGCCTAAGAGCTGAGCTCTTTAACTCTGTACACAGTAGAGTCCATTCAGACCCACGATGGGCAATCAGGAAAACATGATTTAGTCCACTGAGCATTCTGAACTGATATTTAAACTGAAGAGCGAAGCACAGTTTGTCCCTGTGTTCCTGATTTTTTATTTTTTGTAATTGAGTTTTCTTTAAATCTGATAAGGCCTGTGTGTTTTCCACTCGGTCATGAGGCATGAGATGCTCACTGCCTTTTTGTTTTTTAATACAAACCCTGCTTGGATTGTTGTGAGTAAAAGTTTGTGCAGCCAAGACGTGTTTTTGTTGCATTGTTATTGAGAAAGTTTATGCGCAGTATTATTTATAATGAACACAGTTTTATGAATGATTATAGAGACCTCGAGACCGTTATCGTACAGCGTGTGCTATCGGCTGTGCTCAGGTTTAGGAACTCTACAGTTTCAAGAGTAGGTAAAACGTTGCTATTTGTTGTGGTTTGTTTTGTCTAGTTACATATGCCATAATGTAATAGTATTGTGATTGCATTTTAAATATTTTTAATGTAATGTAAGAACACAATTCTCAGTGAGTTTACATAATACTTTCACATTATTTATACGTTCTTTAATAAGGTATGCAGTGATTTTGTGGATGTTGGCTTTCTATATAAGGCAGAGCTATAGCAACAGATAAAACTTTACGATTAAAATAAAAACCATACGCTTCCTTTTAAAATCATTCTGCGCTAATGCAAATCCACTTCTTTGTAATTTGGCTTGCTTTATTAATTTTTAATCTTTTTTTTTTCTACTTTTAGACAAAAAGTTGCTCAATGTTCCTATCACAGTTTTATGGTGTCACAGTCTTAACTGGCCATTTAAACACACATTAGCTGGTTATGAAAAGGAAATTTTTGTTATGAAATCTTACACAGTGTACTTCTGAAATGTATGCAGTGTAACTTGTTTACAGCAGTAGTGTGTTACAGCCAAAGGCTTTTCAGTAGAGCAGTGTCCTCTACTGTCCAGTGTGTCCTCTGCATGAAGACAGAGACTGTTGTAATGTGATTCAAGGCCCTCTAGAGGAAGCAGGTTTGATAATTTTGGGGGTCTCATAGCGCGATCCAAAAGAGATGAGAATCATTGGAGTAAAGAAGTTGGATTAAATCAGATTAAAAAGGAGAAGGAAATGCATTTTAAGCAGTAAGCGGTGAGGTAATTGTCTGATGTCATACCGGAACAACCCTCCTCAAAATGATTTGCTGATCCTGATTTGCTCTTGTTATTATCGTGTGACTTCACACACTCCTCTTTCCTTGGCTGCAGTGGGTGACTTTGATAAGATCTGGCGTGAGCACTGTGAAGACGAGCAGACACTGAACGAATATGCCTTTGCCATGAAGAGTCTGGCCGACAACCACTGGGCCAAGAAAGGTGACGGAGAGGGACGCATCGAGTGGTGCTGCAGGTATGATATGTACTTAGTTGTTATCTTAAACAAGTTGAAATGAAGGATGAACGTCCATTACTCTTTCTCGGAAGATGTATGCGCTCATATTTAACCCACGAAGGGTTTTCATGCACTGAAACGTGAGCGTAAATGCTGAGTGACCCTGATAAAGACCACTGCTTTAGAGATTAATACCGTGATAATAGCGTTCACTACCTCATGGCTGTCGTGTTTTTTCTTCTCTTAGTGTTTGTCAGGAGTACTTTATGGATGGTGGAATGAAGAAGATGTTGGAGAAGGATGCAAAGGCTATGAAACATGCTGCAGCTGGGACACCTTTAAATCCAGACTCCTCTCAGCCCAGGTCAGTAAAATGTCTCACTAGCCATATGAGGAATGTGTATTTGAAAAACTATTAATACTGTAAAGCATGCAGCACTTTCTCTGAGCTGAGCTGAAATTTCTAATGACTTCTGTTTCTAACTGGAAAAAGAACTTCAGTTCAGTGCAGAATTCATTTTGCATTTCTATGTTGGTGTAAAAAGGTTTTGTGCCTCACTGCAAAACTGAAAATGAGTAAAAGCTATACTCTTCGCTGTAGTGACTGAATCCTGAGTTGCCTGTTCAGCGCTGAGCTAAAATTAGTAACTGCAATGAAAGCAAGACAAAGTACTCCCTGTGTGTGTTGCACAGTGATATTGTATTAACAGCACCATCATCTTACCCTTTCATCTTATTTGTCCATTAATTGGTCGTTTAGCCGATCTTACCACACCTACGAACATGCAGATTCTTGAGTCGGAGGCAGAATAGTTTCCTGTTGTCTTGAGGGTTTGTTCAGTTTCAGCCTGGTGCATGATTATTTTGGTACAGGACAGTGTCAGTGTGGACATCTGCTCTGATCCACCGCTGCAGCATTATGGTGAAAGTTGTTATAATTACACTTTTATTACAATTACATTTTTTCTTCTTTTTGATTTTTTATTTTAGTTTAAGCTTCCGAAAGGACAAGCTGCGTCTCCTTGATGTGGGCAGTTGTTTCAATCCATTCCTGAAGTTCGACGAGTTCCTCACAGTAGGAATCGACATAGTGCCTGCGGTTGAGGTATGCATACTCAGTGTTTTTAACTCGTTGTCCAACCTAAATCTGAGACCGATACAGTTTTTAGATGATTTGTGTATATTTGTAACTAGGTTGCACATTCATTGTGTTACTGCTTTCTTTATGACTCCAGAGTGTGTACAAGTGTGACTTCCTGAACCTGCAGCTTCAGCAGCCCTTGCAGCTAGCAAGCGACGCACTCAATGCATTCTTGCGCCAACTGCACGACCCTATCGAGACTCTGCCTGGGCAGCTCTTCCACGTGGTGGTGTTCTCCTTGTTGCTCTCCTACTTTCCGTCTCCGTACCAGCGCTGGCTGTGCTGCAAGAAAGCCCACGAGCTGCTCACACTGCACGGTCTTCTCCTGATCATCACGCCGGATTCGTCGCATCAGAGTCGCCACGCACTCATGATGCGCAGCTGGCGCGTGGCCATCGAGTCCCTAGGTTTCAAGCGCTACAAATACGTCAAATTCTCCCACATGCACATGCTCGCCTTCCGCAAGGTCTCCGTAACCACCAGCAGCGACCTAGTGAGTCACAACTACCCCGAGATGCTGTACATCCCACAGGATTCCGGCACGCTCGATGAAGTCGACGCGTTCGGGGACTCGTGCCAGCCAGTACGCTCCGACTCTGAAGAAGAGCAGCTGGCACAGAGTTTCGCCGAGCTCCCTGACGTGTCCTACGACTCCGACTCGGGCGAGAGCCAAAGCAGCTTGCCACCATTCCATGAACTGGAGGACCCCATTCTACTGTACAGCTGAAGCCCAGTCTGTTTGTCCAGCATTGCTGCTTCACAGCCACGCTGGCAGAATCACACCTTAATCTTTCATACCCTTAATGCTTTTTAAAAGAAAGCTCCCAGCTCTTTTATCCTTTCTTTTCATGTGAAACGATGCAGTTTGCACAGTTTATACAGATGAACATGTGCCATGGAAAGCTGGCCAGCTCCATCTCTCCCATGTTGCTATGTGACACCATGACAGGCTTCTGGTGTAGATGAGTAACTGTCGCTCTTCATTCGTGCTCATAAAGAAAGCCTTTATTGTCGCAGGTGCTAACGTGACATGGGAGAGACACGGCATTTGTTAATATTAGAGAGAAAGGATGTTTACACTTGGATGATGTTGAGCTTTTTAACTGGCAAAAGAGTTTTACATGTTTAAACATATCCACACAGTGGTGAGACACTGGTTGTAGTTGTGCGAGCGAAGCGGGTCGATTTGGTGGGTAAAGCAGCTGAGCAAGCTCAGGATTCGTGTGCTGTTATTCAGTTTTTCCTTATGGTGTGATGCGATTTGGAGAGAATTTTTCAAGAAGACCTTTTAACCTTTTCTATCGTGGACTTGCACACCATCCTTGGTGAAGAATACAAGAGTTGTCCTAGTTATTGTGCAGAATTTATTTACGCATCGTTTAGTCTCTTCATGATCGGTTAGCTGCTGTAGAACGCACTCCTTGTAGAACTGTACATGAGCATCTTTGAAGTGGTATTTATAGCATTTTATGTCTTTAACAACTCTGTGTTGCACTGAATTATAAGACAATGTGTTTTTCTAAAGGTGTACTTCACACGGTACGGTTTGTACGGAGTAGTGGTAAGAACGAGCCGAGAAGACTAGAGGGGAGGTGGGTTTGGGTTTTTACACGGTATGGTTGTCGTTAATAACTTTATTTTGCGAGCGAAAGAGCATATTTTAGCTGTGAACTCTTTGATAAGATAAACATATAACCAGTCCATATCTGCTTTTCAGTGCACATGTTAAAAAGAGAGAAAAAAAGGTTTGCCATAGCTTTGCTGAATATCGAATGGTCTTTTTCTTTCAGTTTTTAAGGAAAACTCTGACTTTCAAACATCTTAAGCTGTCTGTGCTTTTATTGACGATAACAGATTTAGCTCTTACATACATCCACTGAACATTTCTTGATAAAAACAAATTAAAATAGTTCGAAGAATACTTTGACCTTTGAAAGTGTTTTTGGACGATTAACCTCAGTGAGGTTTTTCTCATGTTTATTTGTTCCAAGTGCTTTATATCCTCTTTGTATTTCACTGTGAAATGAGCGGTTTCCTCTGCTGTGGCACTCGTTTACGAACACTCTGTTTGGAGACCTTTAATAAGAGCACTTTATTTTCCACAGGACTAATCATACACACATGTGAAGGTTAAAGTGCACATTCAAACATTTGCTAATCCTGGCTGATTCTTTACATTTGAAAGAAATATTAACCCCTTATTAATATATCCAAAGCAAGTGAGTCTTAAAGCTTTGTTTGGTTGTATACGATTGACACATATTTTTGAGAACACAAGTCACTTTTGAGGGTGCTAGAGAAGTTTTGGAGATTTTTCTATGTCCATACTAAAGGAGCACACTGGAACGCTGGTTCTGTCTTTTAATACTGAATCGGTTAGAAAAACTTGTGCCTTTTATCCTTAACTGTATTTTTACAACTAAAAGGACTGGATTAAAGCAAAATTGTGGTTCGCTGCACGAAGACAGACACATCTGGAATGGGACAGAAGCCAAACTCTGAACATTTTACAGACATGACTGACTCTTTAGCAGATATGGTGATGATCATCACCACTTTATACTGTCACTTTAATTGCATTAGCAATAGTATTCTAGGCTTTCTGTTAAGCGTGTACTTGCTTCATTAGAATATTGGACATTTTACGACAAAGATCTTGTTTGTGTTAATATGTGAGGTGGTACATTGTCCTTCCTTGGTCCTATGTTCATGGATAGTTCTCTTTAGTGTTGAAGTTCAAGACTATCAGTGTGGGGTTTTTTCCTTGCAAACTGCTCCTTTATGATTGTGTTGCCTACACATACAAAATGTTAATAAAAAAATACATCAATCTGGTTTGGTTTGTCCGTGTTTATTCATTCAGGTTTGGAAGCATGCGGCAAAACTGAAAATGCAGAAGAATCAGGAATAATTCTGAAATAAACAGAATAAATAGGCACTAGTGAAACAAAATAAAATACGCATGATATACTTTTTTTTTTTCTTTTCAAAGTCAAAGAAGCTTTATTGTCACTTCAACCATATATAGCTGATGCAGTACGTGGTGCAATGAAACAACGTTCCTCCTGGACCAGAGGTGCTACACAGAACAGAAAAAAAACAAAAACCCTCCATCCGTGAGCAACAGAAAGAAGAGCAGAAACCTTTATCCAGGGCAGCTTGCGTTTATCTGAGTTAGGTCGTGGAACTCACAACCTTCTGATCAGTTGCCCATCACCTCATCCACTGAGCTACCTCATCCCCACAGACAGCTACAAGAGCTTAAGTTAATGTTGAAGCATCAGAATGGAGAAAAAATTGCAAATCTTTTTTGTGAATGTTGGTGCCAGATGGACTGTTTTAGTGTTTCAGAAACTGCTGATCCCCTAGAGTGGGGTGAAAACCAAAAAACAGCAGTTCTGTGAATGGAAACACCCTGTTAATAAAAGAAGTTAGAGGAAAGTTAGATGGTTTGAGCTGCTTAGATGGATATAATTACACCTATAACCATATATATATATATATATAAAACCATGAAATCATTCCAGCATGTACAAAACATCAAACCTTGAGGTGGATGAGCTATAGCAGCAGAAGACCAGATCAGATTCTATTCCTGCTAGCCGAGAACAGGAATCTGAAGCTATCATGGTCACAGACTCACTCAAACCAGTTAAGATTAGACAGAGAAATAAAATCACCTGGACTAGCATCTGCATGAGTTTATGCTGTTTATGCTGCTGCCACATGATTGGCTGATTGGATAACCTGCATGAATGACCATGGTACTGGTGTTCCTAATATAGTGTACAAACTATATACTTACTAAAAACAGGACGTATTTTCAATTAAATGCTATCTAAAGCATGTACGGACCTTGACTGCTTAATATAATAATGTAAATAATTGTACACTCAGAGCTGTGTAAACACCATAAACACTTTTAATTACATGTGCAGACAGACAGAGAAACCAAACGGTTTTTTGTTGGTCCCACTAGGGCTTCCGTAGGTTTTTACAAACCCGGAAAAATGGCCGATGTCGAGCAAACTTTTCAAAGTGATTAGCTAGCTTTTATAAAGTAACTTAGAGTATGTATTAATTCAATATTTTTTACAAAAACAGTCTCTGATGTAGTTGGTGATGAACATATTCTCAGCTACACCCTGTTGTTACGAGTTACTTTCATTTATTTTAGCGGTAGTAATTGTTACCGGTTAGCTGGTTATTGTAACTTTAGCTGTAAACATTAGCCTTTTTCGTGTATTTTGTTTGCGCTTGTGTTGACACACGTAAAGTACAACAATGTTTGGTCAGTTGTAATGGTTTGTAAAAATCTAGCTAGTGATCTAACACAACTGGAAGTTATCATGAGCTAGCCGAGTTAGCCAAGTGCGGCGGCAGTGAGTAGAGAAGGTGAAGGTGTGGAGGGAATCTTCTCTGGATCTGCGTTTTAGACAACTTCATGAAGATGAAGCTACATGTAAAAGTACTCCGTCTCTGAAGTGTGGATGAACCTGACTGAGTGCCAGGTGTGGAGCTCCAGAGATGTGCAGGTTTCTCCGTTACTGTTTCAGTCATTCCTTTTACACAGCCATGAGCAGACTGGAGGAGCTTCGGACCGGGCTGAGTGTGTGGTCATGCATTCGCTACTTGGGCTATTTGTCCACGCTTAATCTACTCGTGGCGATATGTCTGGGCCTGTATACGCGCTGGGAGAGGACAGCAGAACCCGTCCTCCTGGTCGTCATCATCCTGGCCCTTTTTGTCTTGGGTATCGCCAGCATCCTTTACTACTACTTCGGTATGGAGAAGTTCAGTCTCGGACTCTTCCATCTGTGGCTGGGCTTCCTGCTGGGTTTGCTGGGATTTCTCAACAACCCTTTCATAGATGACTTAAAGGAGCAAGTCAGCAGTTACATGCTGATAGCCAGCATGGTCATAAGAACACTGTGGGCTCTGGTGGAAAGAATCTGTGGCTGCACCAGACAAAGGCCAGCACTCCTGACCTCTGCTGAGGCTTTGGAGCTTATGGGTTTCGCTGTGGCCAGCACAACCGAGGTGGCCCATGCCTCCATGAGCCTCATAGCACTGACGCTGGCTGTCGCCACTATGCTCGTGGATTTGCGAATGAAGTCCTTCCTGGCCCTTCCGAACCTCATTTGCTTCTCTGTGGTCACGGCGCTCTTCTTCTTCGACTCTCTGGGAGTTTCCCCAAACCCCTACGTGCTGGTGTGCTTCCTCAGCCGCCTCACGTGCGAGCCCCTCTTGGATCTGTACTTCAGCGGTCTCTCAGTTACCGAGCGCTGGTCCCCGTTTCTGAGCAGAGGAGGTCTGTGGAGGCGACTCAGTCTCCTGCCTCTGCTCACTGTTGAAATCGCGTTCCTGGTCCTGGCTGCTTTCAAGATGGGTGACCTGGACCAGTGGTATGTGGTGATTCCAGGTTTTTCCGTGTCCAGTGTTTTCTGGATCATCTGCCACGTGGTCTTCTTGGTTACCCTCTGGGGTTTCCACAGCAAGCTGAGCGATTGCCAAAGAGTGTGTGTGGCTCAGAGGGCCAATTTCTGGGCACTGGACAGGGTGATGACCTCCAAAGGAATTCGCCACTTCTGCCTCGTCTCAAAACGCTTGGTGCTCTTCAGTCTTGTGTCCACGGCTGTACTCGGGGCCCTTTCATGGCAGGTAGGTTGGTTGTTTTTCTATTTCAGGTTTATGGCTGAATGCCTTGTAGTTCAGCTGAGTGGTGAAGAGTCATCAAGATATAAATATTTCTACACTATGTAAACAAACTGCCAGCGATAATAGACAGAAATCTGAACAAAATGTAATTTTATTGTATTTTATTAAGTTTTCTTACAAAAAGAATCAGTTGCTTCTAGTTTATAATTGTTATAGAAGTAAATTTATAGCTTTATATATAAAACTTTTATTTAACTTGTGTATAAAATGAAAATCAGAAGTAAACAGTTTTAAAGTTGCTGAAACATTAAACCTGAGAATAATTCATCTTCATCTTCCAGCCAAACAACAGCCTGTTCATTGGGGTGTTTCTGCTGGTGCTGCCTCTCGAGTCTCTGGCTTATGGACTTTTCTATGAGCTGGGAAACTGCCTTGGAGGAACGTGTGTGGGTTATGCAGTGGTCATCCCTACCACCTACTGCAGGTACCTGCTGGTGTGTGTGTGTGTGTGTGTGTGTGTGTGTGTCTGTGTGTGTGAGTGTTATTTTCTATAAGACTGGAAGAAGGATGGTGAGCTGTCCCTTCTTTAAAGCACAAGAAGTTTTTCTCTAAGCCTTAATTAAAAAAACAAACATTATCCTGTTTTCTTTTCCAGTGTGGATGGACTGCCCACCCTGCTGCCCCCAGAAGAGGTGCAGGAGCTGAACCAGCGCACCACAGGCATGCTGAACAACGTGCAGCACTTCTTCTCTCACCACATGATGAAGATTCACGGCTGCGATTACTCCAGCGGTGGCATGACGCGGGACACGTTGAACTCCAAGCTCCGCTCCTTCCTGGATGCGCAGACAGTGGACGGGCCGCGCTACGACACCTACATCCTTTTCTACAGTGGCCACACGCACCGCACCGGAGAGTGGGCTCTCATAGGTCAGACGGCGCTGAGCGTTATTCAATACGACTAGTTAAAGAGCAATCTGAACAAGCAAGCATCTCTTCTAGAGACGAATCCATACTGATGCGTTGAGTCACGTTCAGTTTTTCACACTGAGCATGCTGTTATGCCTAGGGGTAAAGGTGCAACATGAAAGAGTCGATGACATGGGAGAGAGGCGAAAAACAAGGGGTTTACGCTACAGCTGGGGGAATTTAGCTTCGGGAGGCGACAAGGACAAAATAACAAACAAAAAACAACTCATTTCCAAACCTCTAAATCCTAAACTCTAGTTTACAAAATAAAATAAAATACAAGTACTTCCCTGACTCGAAAAACACTCAATAAAAGGTTCCAACAAAGAAAATAGCGTGGGTCTCCCTACCTCCCCAAAATCCCTTATACAACTATTTACAGTGGTAAGAAAACAGTTCCCACAGCGGCAAGCCAGAATCAAGGTCAAGGAACAGGCAGTAGTCAGTATTACGAGTGGGTGGGGCTAAGCACACTAACAAATAACAATCTCTCATGGTCAATCACTCAAATGAACACACACCCATGTTCTTAGTCTTACTAACATGTATATAACTAACTAGCAGAGTCAAGGCAGAGCGGGCAAACAGCGAGCGAGCACAAAGATGAAACAGGAAGTGATAACGGAGTCTCCTATAGGCAGCACAGAGTCAGCTGACCAGGCAGGGTGTGGCACCAATTAGACTGCAGGAACTAATCAGACATCTTGGACAGGAGACACACAAAGACCTCCCAAAACAAAAGCAAACAGAAATCAAACAAAAGGGACGCAACAATGCTCATGAACAGACGGCAAGAAATGACCCGGTGATCGAGATGTGCTATTCCTCCCACAATCCAAATAACCACAATAAAACAACTCCTGAGACACAATGCTGATGAGTCGAGGGACTGAGCGTGAGGACGGGAGCAGTTGTGCCAGCAGTGAGGGACACATGCTCCGATAATGTTCAGTAAACTGATCAGTGATAGAACTGATTGATTACTACTATCTAGGTTATTTATTTATTTATTTATCACTATCAGAATCAGCTTTGATGAGCATTAATAAAGTACTCATACTCAGTCGGAAATCCAGTACAAATGCGTCCCGAGATTTATAAACAAATATCTAGTATCTGTTTAACTCAACTTTAAAACAAGGATTATATTCATTTTTTTGTTTCTTTCTCAGGTGGAGAGGTGCTGCATCTGTCTGAGATTGTGCAGATGTGGAGGGAGAAGAACGACGGTTACTCCTCTCGCCTCGTCGTCCTGCTGGACACGGAGAACTCGCTGCCGTGGGTGAAGGAGGTGCGCAAAGTGGAGGAGGTGTACATAGCAGTACAAGGGGCAACGCTGGTGAACTCGATGGACGTCGAGCTCCAGAACCTGCCTCAGATCGGACATTTCACTGCTGAGTGGGTGGATTTCAACTGCAACCCCGAGAGTGGCGTGCGCTGGGCCGAGCACAGCCGAGCCGTCATGGCGACCTACGGCGTCTCCAGACACTGGGGGGACTACAAGCTACACCTGCCTACAGGGAGTGACGTCGCTAAGCACTGGAGGCTGTATTTCCCGCGCTGGACGTTTCCTGTGGTGCAGCTGGCGCACTGGAGCGTCTCTCTGAACCTGTTCTGGATTTGCAGCGTGTGTATGCGCTTCCTCCGCAGGCTCAAGCTGAGGTGGTTCCCTCCCGCAGTACTCGACACCGGTCAGGGCTTCAAACTGGTCAGGTCGTAAGAGCAGACCGAGCACATGCAGCTCTCACTGTTAGCATGTGTAGACTTTAGCGATTATTAGCACTAGTCACATGTGAAATTGAGCAATAACATCTTGTATTTGAGAAGGATTTAGTTTAGTGTGTGTGTGTGTGTGAATGATTTAATGAGTGGTTTTATGGATAAAAATGTGTGTAACTGCCATATCACCACAGAGGAAATTGCAAAAGTTTTAAAGCAAAACCAGAAGCACTGCAATGCAAAAGACAGCGCATGAGTTCATCTTCAACTAATCACATTAACACGTCTTTTTCTTTTAACTGTTCGAAGCACTCGCTCAGGGATAGGGATCAGTCCCTAAAGTAAAATTCAGAGTGTTTGTTAAAGCAAGGCTACTTCATTTAAAAAGCTTATAGCTCAGCCTTAATCATCCTCATCCTCATCCTCACAACCCTACAGTAAAACACTCGGGTGTTTCTGCTCAGTTGTTCCCTGTGGGTCACTAATCTGAGTACAACTAGAGCTGGACACAACAAGACTGAACAGATGATGACTTTCATTTTAGGTTACAGGTCACTGAGGTCAGAAATTCCGATCAGCTTTATAAAAATGTTATATTTATAATAATGGGGTTTTTTTGGTAAAAGAAATGAATATTTGACTGAAAAGCATTTTGTCCTTTTGTAAAGTTTGATAATTATTCTTTATCTCATAGCAAACCTAAGCTTTAAGGGGAATTCAGAACACTGTGCTTTTGTATGGGTAAATAATCTGGGCTGTAGGTCCACAGGAGCGGTCACAAGGTCATTTAATGACCTCACATTGTTTGCAAAAAGAAAAAAAGGAAATGAAATAAATAAAATAGGTTTAGTCCTGAACTAGAATAAATGTTTTTTCTTTGTTTTCATATAAGTGCCTTATTACGGCTGAGACTTCACCAAGAGGTCAGTCATTATCTGAAAGTGACCTGTTTAAAGAGTTATTATAAAAGAGTTGATAAAAAAAAAAGAGATGACTTCAGAGAGGTGTGAGGCTAACTGAACAAAGCTGATGACCATAACGTGTGTAAAGTTACTGAGCATCCAGCAGGGTGATACTGAAGTGAGAGAAGTGGCTTCTTCCTTTCTTTCTTTTCTCTTGGTTACTTTTTTAATGACATTACATGCATGAAATAAACACTCTTCCCTGGAATTTATTTTCTCTGCATTTGTGTGCCTGGATTAATCTTTTTAATGAATTCTAATCCTACCCTAGGAAATGTGTGCTTTACTTATTTTAAAGTCGTTTGTGTTGCGTTTATCAGAAACCTTTTCCTGACCGCGGGTTCGATCCTGTGCCTTGGTTTAAACATACGATGTAAAGATCTTTTTCATTCTTATATCACCAGATCAGCTCTGCTTCCTCAAATTAACTCTTAAAACATAAAAAATAACATTTTATTTATTGATTCATTTGTAAAACTAATAAAAAATGTGTTGTTCATGTTCAGAGTTCTTATCATTTTATTATTATTAAAGCTTATGAATACTAAATTGAATTAATTAGCAGATATGTTGTTAGTTTTATAATATAATCTTATTTATAAATGTTCCTAATAATTACTGCTCTCAGCATGAGTCGTTTAGCTGAACTTTAGCTCGTTAGACAAGCAAGAAGTTTTTCAAAATCTGACAAAAGCCAGCTTGATCAACAGACTGGATTTCAGACATTTATTCAGAATAGTTACTAATATGTCAGGAATGTCCAGTCTTATCCAGAAAGGGTCAGTGTGGTACAGGGTTTCGTTCCAATCAAGCAGGAGCCACACCTGAGTCTTGGCCTTCAGTCGACTCAGGTGTGGCTTCTGCTCTGTTGGAGTGACCTGCACCACACTGACCCTTTGTGGATAAGACTGGACATCCCTGTAATGTGTTGGAGCGAAATGTTAAGATAAATACAGAAACACCTCGAATTACAGCGTTAACTCGTTCCAAGACTCACGACTTGCGTCCAAAAACAAAGCACTGAAAATCGAGCAAGAAAAATAAAATAGTTTAATAATTTAATGAATCTTTTTTTTTCTCCTTTCTGTTTCTTTATTTTTGTAAAGCTGCTTGGAGACGATGTCCATTGTAAAAGGCGCTATACAAATAAATTGAATTGAAAAATAAATCTCAAATCCTGTTTCCTATTTCCCCAAACCCTCTCAGCTCGCTATATTATATTATTTTTTGTTGTTTTTAGCTGATTTGTTTTATTTAATGTTTGTTGCTGACTGACATAAAGTTGCATAAAGTGACGTTAGTCGAATTTAATAATAATAATAATAACAATAATAATAATAATAATTATTATTATTGGGGGCACGGTGGCTTGGTAGTTAGCACGTTTGCCTCACACCTCCAGGGTTGGGGGTTCGATTCCCGCCTCGTGTGTGTGTGTGTGTGTGGAGTTTGCATGTTCTCCCCGTGCCTCGGGGGTTTCCTCCGGGTACTCCGGTTTCCTCCCCTGGTCCAAAGACATGCATGGTAGGTTGATTGGCATCTCTAAATTGTCCGAAGTGTGTGATTGCGTGAGTGAATGAGAGTGTATGTGTGTGCCCTGTGATGGGTTGGCACTCCGTCCAGGGTGTATCCTGCCTTGATGCCCAATGATGCCTGAGATAGGCACAGGCTCCCCGTGACCTGAGTGTAGTTCGGATAAGCGGTACACAATGAATGAATTATTATTATTATTATTATTATTATTATTAAGAAACAGTGTAAAGTTGGTATATCTGTATTCCTGTGTGAGGAAAAAGATTTTGTGCCTCTCTAAAACTAATCATGAAAATTAATTTTCAGCTCCTTTCATGTGAACGCTGTGAGAAGAACTTTGGTCATCTTTTTGTCCCTTGTCCTGCTGGGAGATATAATCATATGTATTAACGCTGAAATTGTACATGGTGTTTAATATATCCAAAAATGTTTAAAATAAAGATATTTCTTAATAAAATCTATGTGAAAGTTGATTATGTCACACATACTGCATGTTTAATGTTTAGATTTGAAACTGTGGCATGATAAATAATAATAATAATAAAAATAAATCAATAAATAAAAAATAATTCTAATAATGAATGTTAAGGATAATTAACTGGATAATCAGCATTAACTGGGCCAGACTGTTAATACGTTTTCCCAGCACACAATTCTTTACATAAACACTATAAAAACCTATACAAAACATTTAAATTGTTGTTAAAAAATAGAATTAAAATTTTACATTCAAACAGAAATGAGTGTGTGCCACTCAGGGATTAGCATGTAGTGACCTCGGTTCTTCTTTTCGTAGAAGAATTATTACCAGTTCATGTCTTCCAGCTTCCAGCTGCTGCAGGAGAAACGGGTTTAATTGAAATGTTTTGGTTAAAGCCACAGTTCTGTATATCCAGTGTTAATAATTCACGGTGTCACGCTGTTCATCAAAAGCTCCCTCGCAGTTGTAAAGCAGGAGGCAGCGTGAAGACGCCTGAGTTCCTGTAGCAGGCGGACGTTTGTCTTGTTTTCGTCAGCGAAGAGTCAGCGATGTGACCAGAGATATGAAAAAGAGAGCCACTGATATGGACATCTCACACGCTCCGCCACAGTCTTTTGCATTTTCCTGTAATAAAGAACAAAGCATTTCATATAAATGAGCAGGATTAATGACCTCAGTCAGGGCAGTGGAGCGATCAGATGCTCTGGGTTACTGATCAGAAGGTTGGGGGTTCGAGCCCCAGCAATACCAAGCTCTTAACCCTGAGCTGACCATAACTGCCCCTCTGCTCTGACCCAAACTTCCTAACAAACTAAAATATACTTTCTCTGTGCTGTAATGTACGTGTTAGAAATAAATAAAGGCTTCTTCTTATATAATGATACACCATAGGGCCAAAAGTTTGTGGACACCTGCTCTTCACACCCATATCCACAAAAAGTAGGCACAAATTTTGTAGCACACAATTTCCCTTCACTGGAACTTGGAGACCCAAATGTGCTGCAGCACGACAATGCCCCTGAGCACAAAGCGAGCTCCAAGAAGACATGATGTGCCAAGGACAGAGTAGATGAACTGGCGTGTCCTGCTCAGAGCTCTGACCTCTACCCCACTGAACTCTTTTGGGATGAACTGGAAGTCACCTGACCTCACTTATGCGCTTGTGGCTGAATGACCACAAATCCACACAGACACACGCTAGTGAAAAACCCTCTGCTGTACGTAGCTGTTACAGCAGCAGCAAAAAAAAGAAGAAGAAAAGACAATCTCTGGAATGAGATGTTCAACATAGTAATGTGAGGGTCATGTGACACTTTTGTGTCTATAAGAAACAGTTATATCAATACACTCAGATTATTCCTTTAAAAAGAATGCAGTTCAGCTTACGTGAGGATGATACGCGTGACAGGACTCGGGACGTCTGCGGATCTTCTGTGATTTCATCCTGTTGCATTTTACTGTAGAGTTATGTTCACAGGAGTTAAAGGAAAAGTCCACTGTATATGACTTCACAATATCATAATATCATGGTTTGGTTTGGTTACCAGTTTCCTTTGTTACCCACAATCCAGTTAGACTACATGCTGATAGTGTCACAACGAGACATCATCTCTCCCTAAAGCCAGCGATGCGGCAGAGCTTTAGTCCTTTAGTCTGTCCGTCCGTCTCACCTCCTCGTCTGTACCCTCTGATCAAACAGATCAGCTTCTAATGTCACTAACGACACTAACCTCAACCTCATGTTTGTTATTTTGTAGATGTAGACTTGTGTAACTCAGTTTTATAGCTGAATCACATGCTGGAACTTTGAGTACCCCATTTGTACTAAAGTACTAAAGTCACTATTTGTGGACTTATACTATAAATGGATTTCTGATCATTAACGGAGGAGGTTACATCATAACCTCCTTCATACGAAGGAGAACAGAAGCTCTTGCTCTTTTTTAACTGAAACATTTTCTTAAATCAAACACCAGTTTGTTGCTAAAGGATTCAGCGAATAGTACCTGTACCTCAGATCTGTACTTTTAAAAACAACATTAAAAGTGAAAGCTCACTGGATCTGAGAGGATTAGATTGTGTCTGAACTGATTGCAGACGTTTTGAACTTTTTCATAGTCATGTAGAGCTCCACTAAACTATTTTCTACGTAAAAACACGGAATCTGAGCTTTACAAAACATTTCATGCAGACTGAATTGAGATTGAGCGTTAATATGTAAACTAAGGGTGCGTCTCCGTCAGCTCTCGCGGTCAGTACAGGTCAGGGCACTGCTCGGGATGTCAGCCACTGCTTTGCTGTTTGCTTCCTAAAAAAAATTCCACAATGCACCAAAAAAAAAAAAAAACAGGGAGCATTGGTGCTCACTATGTTCTCTAACTGGACATGACATCATATTTTCTGAAGCCTCTCAACTCAAAAAAACAAACAAATAAATAAATAATAAAAATTGAGGACTGTCAGCCAACTTTGTCTACAAATGTAAGTAGCTTGTTGTCATTGCCAAGGATCTCAAATGATTTTCTTTATTTATTTTGACGCTTTGTTAGAGTCTAACGACTCCCGATCTTACGATCCTGCTTGATTATGTACTATGACAGAAATCATTTTCCATAATGTACATTAAACAACATGAAAAGACGGTTGTTGATAAATGCCAGTGCTGACGTTTCACATAGTCCTCAGTCCTCCAGCTCGTGTACATGATGCGTTGATTCACCTCCTAGAGAGTTCAGGAGCTGATTGAGACACCCCCTTAAGACTGGTAAAGACTCGGGGCAGGATATATTTGACTTCTCTGGGAGTGAGGGTGATGGGGGCGTAGTGGCGTGAGCAGTCACAGTCCGCCTGCACCACCAGCATCACCAGGTTACTGTTCAGAACCTGCTGGAGCACAAACATCCTGCAACACAACATCATCATCAGCTCATTTTATTTCAGGGGTAAAACCCTTAGGACGTGCTGCTGAGGGAAAATCCTCCATGACAAGGAAGTGTGATACAGTGTGATGTGTACTGATAACTGTACTGTGTACTATTATTTCCTATAACTGTACTGTGTTTCTTGTGTAAAGCTGCTTTGAGACAATGTCCTCTGTTAAAAGCGCTATACAAATAAAAGTGTTTTTTCCCCGTCTTATACCACATAAATATGCCAAATCATACAATTCTGTAAGGATTAATGACCATGTCCTACTTTTTAACTAGATTTTCTGTTTAATGTTGTGCACAGAGCATGATATTTCCTCTCATCACTTATGTTATAAACAGATCTCCGTCCTGAAGAATTTCCACACTGGAGACTCCTTCCGTAAATGTGAAATAAACATATGCACATCCACAATGATCTGATGTATTTCTGCGTTAAACTCATGCTTTTTATTATTAATATTAGATCATGTGAATTGTCCAGATTACAAGTCGCTGAGAATGAGCTGTTGCTATGGAAACAATAACATACTGTCAGCTGCTATAACACAAAATAAATCTTCATTTACTGACCAATCAGATTGGAGAATTCCACAGTTCACTCATGCTGTGATACGGTAGAATAATTAATTCAGTGTTACAAATGGATTTCTAAGCCATGGCTCTGTATGAAAATAGAACTAAAAGTGTATGATTTCCAACTTAGTGTTTGCTAGCCAATCCATAACGCTGATATTTTAATTAATTTATTTTTAATTTCATCTTTATTTAAGTGAGAATTCCCTCGAAATTAAATCTCTTTTTCTGTTCTGTATTTTATTCCTCGTGAGCGTCGTTCTAAAACCCGGAATACCCGGAGGTCTACTGAGCATCGTGCAGGGCGGAGGTGATTCATAGACTCACTTTTGACAGCGACCACACTTAATGATGCTGTTGGTCTCCCTGATGGAGGTGTCGTATATGAATCCGGGGTATTCGGTGTTACAGGGCACCATGGATTCCACCTTCTTCTGTTTGTGTGCTGTGAGACAGACAGGAAGGTCAGGACGCTATCGTTTACAACACAATCTTTCTGTTCGTGTGGAAAAACACCGGTGTCTTCCGCGTTACTTAACGTTTGCTAAAATGACACGACATTGTGGCGTCCTACACTGCTATAACACGTATCCTACACGGCATTCGACCGATCTGACTCGTCTGCTAAGGACAGCGGAACGTTTTAGTTAGTAAATAAAGGATTCGTGCAGGGCCATGCTCAAACACACACAGACAAACGTGTACGTGAATGGTTAGTAATGCAAGACATTGAAAACACTTACCAGTGTGGTATCCAGACTTGGCTGTGAGACAGTGAGGGACAGACAGGAGGACATGGAACAGAAGACAACAGGGGTACAGGCACAATACAGGTGTGATGATGGGAACATGCAGAAATGAAAAAGATGTGAGGCATGAGCTGATGAATACGGCATGATGGGGTTAGAGATGCGGTCCAACACTGGTGGTGAGTATACAAGCTGAGGAGGACGAGGTCAAACACGGTCTGTCCTGGGTCATTTCCTCAGTAGGAGATTAAACCTCAGGCTTTCATGATTCATCATACAACATGAAATGATTTCAAGTCTTAAGGCAACAGTTTAGTATTTAACAATATCACTAAATCTGCTATGATACAAGAAGGTACAATTTCAGTCTCCATGATAACAATTTAATATTTGATTTAATAATTTAATAACAATTTAATTTAATCATTGATTTTATCTCTGTAATAAAGGTGTCCATCTTCAGCAGTGAATGTTTTTGTCATGTCAGACTCCACAGTGCTGGTTAATATGAAGCTCATATAAAAGTAGACACTCAGGGTTTTAAGAATTTGTAGTTATTCATAAGCATTTCTGTTTTTATTCAGCCTACTAAGGGCAATATATTTATGGAAAAATTCCAAAATCCAAAAACAGTTAGTTTATTTAACACAAATGTTTCTTCAGAGTAAATGTTGATATGAAACCCGTTTCTGCTCTCTGAGATGCTCCAAGTGCTTGTAGATAAACATCTAAAATTCAGTGTAAGGTTGTCCAACAGAGGGAAAAACACACGTCTAAAACACACTGAAATTCCTGACTCATTTTATATCAGACTCACGGCCACAAAATAATTCACGTGTTTATACCGATCGAAAAAGTCCCATAAGTTGCAATGGGTTAGCAGTTTAGCAAAGGGTTAAATAATCTCCTGTTCTTAGCACCAACACTGCACTCAAATGATGATATATGATGATACACCATTGATCGTTAGAACCTACCGTCTACCAGAAAGTCATTATGCCACAGCCCATAGATATTGAACTCCAAAAGAAATCTGAAAGCAGTGAATGCAAAGTTTAAATAAAATAAAAAATGTTCAAACAGATTCCTGCTTAAAAAATAAACAGTTAACACAACAAAAGCCCTGTACTTACAGCATGAAGTTGGAGAACAGCCACTTGACCGCTGCCGTCAGGCTGTAGAACGGCTGCAGAGGGTTAAATCAGAGAGACGTTAACGATTAGAGTCATAACACAGCTTTACACACGTGTTTATGAATGTAAATATTCTGTGTGCATGTTAGCCTCATGTAAGTATCAGTTATATCAGTACTGCTGGAGTTTTTCTCAGCCTCCTATCTGACAGTCCTGACTAAGACATCTTCATGAGAATGTCATTATACTAATCTGCTTAGTGAGTTCGATTCTGTGCTACGAGGAGAATCTGCAGGAGTCTTTAGAGAGATGTACACTGAGCAGAGGTCGAGCTGCGCTGGCGTGATGATGGCTGTTCTTGCACATGGCCTGGTAGTCGTACAAAGTCACCCTGAAGATAGGAGCAGAGGAACCATTTGTTAGAAAAAGGTGACATGTAGGGAGCTAGGGAGTTCACAAGACATCAGGAGTTGATGATTTTAGAGAAGCAAAGAGCTTTTGTGTGATTTTGTGCACTTACTGACAAAATAATGACAGATTACTGTGTGTCATATACAGAGACATGATTTAAGTTATGAAACCATGGCTGAAATCTCAGATCTGACTTTCTTTTGTGTTCTGTATCAATTCAAGTTCATTTCATTTGTTTAGCTCTCTTAGCAATGGACATTGTCACAAAGCGATGTTACACATAGTGCCAAAAAATGTCAATTATTATTATACTTCCTTAATTGTTTTATGGTAATAAATCATGTATAATAATTGAGAATAAAAAAATCTATTCATCTGATTAATTTGTAACACTCCAATGATAACGATGGCTGTAATTGAAATCACAGGTTTATATTGATGTGTTTTTTCTAATATAATGTTTCTATAGTAACAGCTCTTTCACAGAGACTTGGATGGTGCACTACACACATTATATAAGTGTAATAATAAGAATGTGTACTTATTTTAACTAAAGGTGTGGAATTGGTGAGATGGTAAGGTTTTCTGGAAGGAGACACACTGATTTCACATTTAAGGAAGGAGTCTCCAGTGTCGGTGCTTTGCTAAGTTTTCCATCAAGGGAAGGTCTTGTGTTATCATGTAAGTAAGACTTGTCTCGTGAATGTTCCACAACATGAAAAAAATGAATTTTTAAAAAGGCTGACTTATAATAAATAAATAATTGTGACTTTTGTCTAATTGATGATAATTTTATGATAAAACACTGTTCTTATCATAAAATAATCAACATCAGGGAAATTTACTTTGCTATAACACGCCCTTCTGTGTTTATTTTCTCACTATAATTCCTGGGAGAATTAGTTACCTTTTATACAAGCTGGATTTTAGGAGCTGAGCCATCACTGATCCGTCGATTTCACCAAAGAATCTTCCAACCTGTGTGAGACATGTAAATGCATCAGCCTATAAGTTTATACCTGTTGAAATATAAAAGCATCCTTGTATACCTTTTAACTTTGCCTTTTTGACACTTTTTTACTTTAATTATAGAGAAATGTGATGAGAGATTATCTACTTACTGTATATATATACACCGACCAGGCATAACATTATGACCACCTGCCTAATATTGTGTCGGTCCCCCTTTTCCTACCAAAACAGCCCTGACCAGTCGAGGCATGGACTCCACTAGATCCCTGAAGGTGTGCTGTGGGATCTGGCACCAAGATGTTAGCAGCAGATCCTTTAAGTCCAGTAAGTTGTGAGGTGGGGCCTCCATGGATGGGACTTGTTTGTCCAGCACATCCCACAGATTCTGGATTGGATTGAGATCTGGGGAATTTGGAGGCGGAGTCAACACCTCAAACTGGTTGTTGTGGTCATCAAACCATTCCTGAAGCATTTCTGCTTTGTGGCACGGTGCATTATCCTGCTGAAAGAGGCCACAGCCATCAGGGAATAGTGTTTCCATGAAAGGGTGTACATGGTCTGCAGCAATGCTTAGGTAGGTGCTACGTGTCACAGTAACATCCACATGGATGCAGGACCCAAGGTTTCCCAGCAGAACATTGACCAAAGCAGGGCACTGCCTCCGCCGGCTCGCCTTCTACCCATAGTGCTCCGTGGTCCAGTTCCCAACGTTGGAGCTTTTGGCGGTGCACGGGCATTCTGACCAGTCTGTGGCTATGCGGCCCATACACAACAAACTGTGATGCGCTGTGTATTCTGACCCCTTTCTATCAGAACCAGCATTAACCTCTTCAGCAATTTGAGCAACAGTAGCTCGTCTGTTGGATCGGACCACACAGGCCAGCCTTCACTCCCCACTTGAATCAATGAGCCTCGACCGTCCATGACCCTGTCACCGGTTCACCACTGTTCCTTCCTTGGACCACTTTTGAGATATTGACCACTGCAGACCGGGAACACCCCACAAGAGCTGCAGTTTTGGAGATGTTCTGATCCAGTGGTCTAGCCATCACAATTTGGTCCTTCATCAAACTCGCTCAAATCCTTATGCTTGTCCATTTTTCCTGCTTCTAACACATCAACTTTGAGGACAAAATGTTCACTTGCTGCCTAATATATCCCACCCACTAACAGGTGCCATGATGAGGAGATACTCAGTCTTATTCACTTCACCTCTCACTGCTCACAGTGTTATGGCTGATCTGTGTATATCTATATATATTACATATCAGACAGATTTATTTTACACACACACACACACACACATACACACACACACACACACACACACACACACACACACATCCATTAGAACCATTAGAGTTTAAACTCAATATATATTGAGTACAGAAATCCCTTGATTAAAACCCACTATTATTAGTTTTCACAGTGTTTTGGATAAGTTTTCACCCCCTGGAACGTTTACACACCTTGTCGTGTTACAACCTGGAACTGAAATGTCATGAATGTACTCTAGCATTAAAACATTACATATGCATCTAGATCCAGCATGTGAATAATACAAAACCTCCTGATTGAACGAACAAAGCTTCATACTCACGTCATTTCTCTCCTTAGAGATCACAACGAATCCATTGTTGTCCACTAGGTAACAGTTAATATCCTGTGACAGTGAAAAGTAACACAATAAACCTTTATCTATTATCATTCGTTTCTATATAATTGTCTAATTATAATATTCTTTTACGCAGCTATAAATGTTTAAAAAAAATGTCTCAATTTAGAAATGTTCATTTGTTTGGTTGCTCAATTTAAGACCTGATTGTCTGTAAAAAATATTTGTCACTTATTTAAATAAAATATCTAGCTAAATGTGATTACTCTGTGACTCTTTGGTTATGCTTTGTAGAAAATGATTCAACACCTTCTGACCAATCAGCATTGAGAATTCAACAGCACTTTGGTATAAGTGTAATTAATGATCACACACTAAAGCCAACAGTGCACACAATCCCATAATGCAGCAAAGCAGCGTGGGAAAGAAGAAGCAGAAAATGTACTCACAACGCTCTCACAGCTGAGAGGACACAACCCATCCACATTACTGCACTACAGCGAGGAAGAAGCAAAACAATATTGATATCCAAGTAAAAGACCTACAGCGTGTACGCTTTTAACCTGAAAGTTAGACTGAAATTCTGGGAATGTCTGCGATGTTGTTTGTATTTTTCATGTACACTTACATCCGTGTCATTTGCCTGTGCAGAGGGAAGAACAGAGAGTGAGGAGAAAGAAGAACAGATGTGACATGATGTAGAATTAGCGGATGTGTGTCTAATGTAAAAAGAGCCATTGTATAACGAGTGACACACAGACACACAGCTCAGAGCCATGAAGGTTAAACACTGCACTTCAGTCCTGTGTTTTTACACCCAGTACAGCAGGGGATCATGGAGCTCTGATGTTGGGTCAGTAATTCAGAAGGTACAGCTTCATCATTTACCTGTTTAGCCGTGGCCAAGAATCTTCTTTCGAGTAGATCTAATGACATCTGGACTCCGATCGCTAAATGCAGGATGAGAAATTAAAGCGAGTGAGTGGAGCTTCATCATCAGTCCATCAATTTAACATATTAGTAGAACTTTAGATTTTAATTCTGCATGTAATTCTGCACTACAACAAACATATTTTTAAGTCCAATGTGATATTATAAAAAAGAATATATGAATTTTATTTATGCAACATAGATTTTTTTATGCAATATGAAATGCAGCAAGGAGTCTGTAAGAGTTTTTCTCTAATAATTATCTATTAAAGCTGACCTCTATCTCTCACAACTCTCATCCTTCTCTCTCTCTCTTCAACCCCCCCTCTCCCTCCCCCTCCCTCCCTCCCTCCCTCCCTCCCTCCCTCCCTTTCTCTCTCCCTTTCTCTCTCCCTTTCTCTCTCCCTTTCTCTCTCTCTGTCTCTCTCTCTCTTTCTCTGTCCCAGAACTGCATTAATAAATAGACAGGAACAGGCTGTTCTAATACACACTGATGGAACTGATGGATGATGTGACCTGCAGGAAAACGCATCAGAGCGAGCATGCTGAGAAGTTTTTTCTTTCCTTTAATCTGAGACTTGTGTAACTCTGCAGTAACATCAGTGCATAGTGACTGCTGAGCGAAGGTAAGTTTCACAACATTTTATTCTTTGCCATTTGTCAGTGTGGTAATTTTTCAAGAATCTATATTCATACTGATTTCTGTATTGTGTTAAACAGAATATATATATATATATAAATATAATATATTTACATTTTATAATTTTGCATGTGTTGTATCTTGTGTGTGTAACTGACAAAATCTACCTATCTACCTACCTACCTACCTACCTATCTATCTATCTATCTATCTATCTATCTATCTATCTATCTATCTATCTATCTATCTATCTATTTAATAAATAACCAATAAACAGACATGCCTTGAATCACTTGTGGGGCTTTTAACTAATAATAAAAGTAATTAAACACTCACAATTGGTGTTAGCTCATGCTAAATTCCTAAAGTATATTTGTGATGTTGTCTATATTAAGAGCTGGACTGTTTTTTCTTTTTGGACTGTGGGCATTAGGACTGTGGTCAGTTACAGATTATTTCAGCATTTTTCTCTGAACAAGCTCTGGGATAAAGCTGAGAAAAAGTGATCAGGGGAAAAAAGGTTAATAAAAGAATGAAAAATCAAGCATTTGTAATTTGTTAGTTTCAGCGTAAAATCCTAAATACAGCTAGACTTGTAGAGAATGTAAACACGACCATTTTTCCCCCATTGTCTGTACCACTTATCTGATCATGAGGTCAAAAAGCAGTAAGTAAGTAGCCCTGAAGCTCAGGCTTGTGCGGTAGTGGACATTAATAAATACGAATGCAGATTATTTCGGCTCTTTTGTAAATGTAACAGAAGAAACTCATGGTGCCTCCAGGGTGCTTTTAGATAAAGTAGGCTACTACACACACACACACGCACGCACGCACGCACGCACACACACACACACACACACACACACACACAACCTCTCTCTTCTTTTCATGTCTTATAATTTTTAAATTTAGGATTGAAAAATGATGCCAACTATTTGGAATGTAAAATAACAGAGGCAATGCTGTTTTGTTTTTAGTGTCCAAAAGCTATGAAGTTAAGCACAATAAATCTGTGACAATAAAAAAATAAATAAATAACTAAATTCATTCATTCATTGTCTACCGCTTATCTGAACTATACTCGGGTCACGGGTCACTGGGCATCAAGGCAGGATACACCCTGGACAGAGTGCCAACCCATCACAGGGCAAACACACACACACACACACACACACACGCACACATTAGAGATGCCAATCAACCTACAATGCATGTCTTTGGACCAGGGGAGGAAACCCCCGAGGCACGGGGAGAACATGCACATGGTGAAGGGAGGAATCGAACCCCCAACCCTGGAGGTGTGAGGCAAACATGCTAACCACCAAGCCACTGTGTCTACCCAATAACTAAATAATAAAAAAATAAATAAATAAATAAAATAATAATAATAATAATAATAATAATAATAATAATAATAATAATAATAATAATAATAATAATAATAAAGAATAGTTAGCACAAGTTGTAACTTAAGTCTGTTCTTTTCTGAAATAGCTACACTTACTCATTATTCATTTTAAAGTCATGTAACTTGGTTATCTTACAGAAACCTCCCTGGACATTACGAGGATACTCTGAGGAGCAAGATGAATGTCAAAGGTAAATACTGCTCACTTTAGTTTATATTCTTTACAGACAAAATAAATCTGTGATGGGGGGCACGGTGGCTTAGTGGTTAGCACGTTTGCCTCACACCTCCAGGGTTGGGGGTTTGATTCCCGCCTCCGCCGTGTGTGTGGAGTTTGCATGTTCTCCCCGTGCCTCGGGGGTTTCCTCCCCCAGTCCAAAGACATGCCTTGTAGGTTGATTGGCATCTCTAAATTGTCCTGTGTGTGTGTGTGCCCTGCGATGGGTTGGCACTCCGTCCAGGGTGTATCCTGCCTTGATGCCCAATGATGCCTGAGATAGGCACAGGCTCCCCGTGACCCGAGTGTAGATCGGATAAGCGGTAGATAATGAATAAATCTGTGATATAAATCAAAGCCTCTGGGAACTTAATCTTGGTGCTGATGGTAATGAATGAAAGTAGGTTTTAGGATCAGAGCCAGCTGGATTTAACTGGCTAACAAGGCTACTTTCTGAGTCCTACATCTGATACCATGACCACATCATCTAATTTGATCATAGACTGATTTGAATATAAACTTTATATATATATATATACATATATATATATATATATATATTTAGCTTGTGGAACCAAAAACCACAGTCAGATGTATAAATACACAGAATGGTATGAAGTAGAAGCTGTGGCTGATTTCAGTCTAGCCCAGACTGTATATTCACACAGCCTATTGCTGACTGTTGTGTCAGGTGACTACACTTACTGAAACACTCTCTAAGTTTTTCTTTGTGTTTTGGTTTGTTTAATAAGTCCACTTTGATGACATCCATATTGCATGACTGAGAAGGCACACGTGAAATACGATAGCAGTATCTGGAATACTTCTGATTTCACAAAATGTTTTGGTAACAAGAAAGACATGGACTAAGCGGAATTGTCTGATTAAAGTACAATTTACAGAACTGTTTTCGAAAGTGTTTTAAATGATGCCTCACTGCAAGTATTTTATGTTTACTTTACAGAATATTATTCAGAATGAACTTTGCTGTTATAATAGACTTCAAACAGCTGACTTAAAATTAGCAATGGCAGTAGCAATGCTATAGGATCAAACATAAGGGTTTCATTATAGTAATGCCAAGTTACTGCCCAACTTTTGACCGCCTGGTTGTCATAGTAACAACTGCCTGGTTGCATAAGCTCTTGGTTTTATTATTTAGGCACCTTAAATAATTCAGCCGTTACAGTGAAACTGATAGCATCCACAAGAATGTGAAGAGTAACTCCAGCCCTGAAGATGCAGGTCCTGCAAAGTTTTGATTTGATTTTGTTCCCAATATTTCTTCTTTCCTGCAGTTCCTACAGTACTGTTGACCCTTCTGAGTCTGACCAGAGAGCTGGTAGGCTGCCCATCAGTCTGCACCTGTAACATCACCCACACCGACTGTAGCAGCCGTGATCTCCCGCTCTCCTTCAACTTGATTTCCAGCCAGATTCCATCTAACGCCACTACCCTCAACCTCTCCAGGAATGGCATTGCGCTAATAGATCCAGGAGCCTTTGTCAACCTCAGCAGCCTTCTGCAACTGGATCTCTCCAGAAACCAGCTCCTCATGCTTCACCCCTCCACCTTTTACCCTCTGAGCAGCCTAGAGCTTCTAGACCTTTCCAGCAACCTCCTGGAGGACCTCGCAGTAGATCTTTTCTCTGAGCTCAGCAACCTCAGACAGCTCATTTTAAGGGACAACAGGTTAAAGAATGTAAACTCCAAACAGTTTCAGAGTCTGGCTGAACTCCAGCGCCTGGACCTTTCCTTGAACAGCCTGGCCTCTGTGTCCCTGCATCTCCTGGATGGACTTCAGGGACTGGAGTGGCTCTCATTAGCTGGGAATAGGCTAAGGTCGATTCCAAGAGTTGTGCTAGAGCCGCTCACTGTGCTGAAGCGCCTCCTGCTGGAGGGAAACCACTGGAACTGCAGTTGCGTTCTTGTGCCATTCAGACACTGGGTGGAATGGATGTTATATAGAGGTGAGAGAGGAGATAGAGTGCTTAGATGCTCACTTAAATCACATTTTTATTTCATGGGGGCTTTCATCCAGAAGCAAGCAGATATGTAGCTTGCAGGACAAAGACCATGAACATCCATGGCTGTGTGATTATTTATATTGTTCATTCATTCGTCTTTAACAGGTCCCAGGTCAGGGGCAAGCCAGTTTAAATTTAGATTAAACTATTAGATTGTTTATAGGGCAAATAAATTTGTGAGAAATTATCCCTGGCAGGTAAAAAACAAAATACTAACTAGACAAGGACAATTTAAAAAGTCTTAATTGACAGCAATTATGAATATTCAGGGGCTGAATTCAAGAGCTGTTTGGGTTTAAATCCAAATACAGGTACAGAAAGTGATAGTGCTTTACGTTACACCCTTACTCTCTGTGTCTCTTTACTGTAGGTGGCCATGTGGATTCCATAGAGTGTTCTCTTCCTGCGATCCTACAAGGCCGAGACCTCCGCATCATCCCCATGGACATGTTCAAACACTGTTCCCAGCACCCCTCCTCAGACACGAGGATGCTTCCTTCAACCAAGAGTCTCATCGTCTCCAGAGACTCAACAGCAGCCTGTATTGAGCAGCGTCCCCGTGCGGTCAACCTGCGCCGAGCCACCACCACCTTGGTGCTGGCCAGACTGGTGTGTGGCGTGGTGTGGCTGATGATGCTCATGGTGGCCATGTACGGCTGTGTCTATGCCATACTGACGGCCAAGTATAAGCAGGAGCAGCTCAAGAGGAGTCTATTGCTCCACCAGCTGCCACTGATCGAAGTGGAGGAGCCAGAGGTCGAGAAAGAGAAGGAGGAGGAAGATGAAAAAGAAATGGAGGCTGATTTTGATAAAGGAGCTAAGGCTAGAGAGCACACAGAGTGGATGGCATTGCCACCAGAAGTCTGCGTTTGATATATATAGTTATCTGTTCTGGTGATTCATTCAGTAGGTTGATGCTTTTATTCGAAGGGACAAATAAAAAAAAAGCATCCAAACATATAGAGAAGTGTGTGAAGGTTAATGGATTTGCTCAAGAGCTCAAAAATGGGGAGTTTATGGGAAGTATCCTGTCCTCGGATTTAAGCTCAAAACCTTCCACATCCTACCTCAGAACCTCAAGGACTGAGCGACCATCATCAGCCTCATCGTTTATATCTTTATTTTCCTAAAGAGCAATCCTTAAAGTGTTTAGAGGGATGAAGAGCATTTCCAGCCTCGGTCAAACTGCATATCACATCCTTACATAATTGCAGATTTATCAAAATATCATATTTTTAAAGCCTTTTTAAATTGAATATTAAATTAATACTGTTTACTGTGTCATAGAATTAAATGATAATATCAAACATACATTCAGCTCCAGAAGTATTGACACCCTTCATGTAAAATGGAAAAACTACTGGATAATCTAACACTAAGTGAGAACGAGAGAAAATTCTGTTTAAATTTCACATCCATGTGCAATAATTTGTGCTCATTTTCATGATGCGTCCAAATAACTACACTGATGATATACATGTTTAAAAGTGTGTCTACTCCATTTAGGGTGAAATAATAAACAATTAATCTAAGCATAGATATTTCCTGACACTGTACCTCCAGCCATTGCTGTTTTCTTCTTCTCAGTCACAGTTACAGCGGTCACAGCTACCAGTATGTTCTTTTCTGAAGGACAGAACACACACTAGTCATCTGTTGTAGGTATGCAAGCTCAAATCTACTGATTAAGTCAAAATATTACCAACATTGACTTAAAAGGTTGATTTTATACTGTATACAGAATACATTAATATTCATAATGAAATGACCATAAGGTAGTAAGTTAGCACTGACTGTATTAAATTAAATTCAGCATCACATGTTAAAGATCCAGCACCTTTATTGATATCATCAACAGGTACGTAGTAATAAAACTGTCCCGGTTTGTTTTCAGCTGCCAGGCGGTACCAGATAGGGTGATGATCCATAGTAAAAAGATTCTGCTTGTCCGCTGGGGTTAGGAAGTTCCTGATTTCACGTGGGTAAGACAGTGAAAATATGACTGGTCAGGTGTACAGGTACAGTGTTGAATAGAGTTTGCACTATTCCACTCATATTGTTTTCGCCAGTTTGGTCATATGCCTATTCCCAGACCCAGCCAGCTCTCTACTATCATATAACAGCAACCAGTCAGAGAGAGTGAAGGCTAATGCATGCTTCCTCCAAGACACATGAAGCCAATCAGTCTCTTTTTAAAAGTGCTGCTCCTGCTGCATCACAGGGCAGTGTAACACACTCACGAGAAAAGTGTCTGTAAATATGAGCTGACAGAAATGCCTGTGATTGGCTAGTGTTACTGTGATTGACAGTGAAGAGAGACCATGCCCGGTTTTGCTCCTATGGCACACGTGGCTGTAAGATTTTACACTTTTTAGCTTTACTCACTTCCCCTTTCGTTGCTCACTGCCAGTGTATCTGGTGACACGCATGAGGGCTGAGCGTGTCCCCAAGAAGGCTGTCTCAACTCCGTCCTCCACACTGCAGGACACAAGTGAAGGGCAGAGGTAACAATAAAATAACCTTATAACCCAATATCATCGAAAACAAAACATCTCAGCAATGTCTCATAAGGACAGAACCTCTGAAAAGACCTATTTTATTTTTTTCAAAGCAGTGATTATATTCTATTTTTATATATTGTGTTTTTAGTGAATAAAATACTACTACTAATAATAATATCTTATAAATATTTTTTCTAAAACCTATACTATTTAAATTTGACTTGTACTTTGCAAGCTCTGTCATGTGCAAAAAGGCTACAAAATTCTTCTTCTTCTTCTTCTTCTTCTTCTTATTATTATTATTATTATTAAATCCTACTGTATTTCAATAAGATTGCCCAGAGTCTACCCTCAACCTCTCCCTAGGAATACTGGACATAAAAACTGCTGGACTGCAGATTTGGCCTGGACTTGTGAGTGTCCTGTAAGTGATCTTTCTACAACAGTGATGAATTCTACCTCTTATATGATCTTTTCACTATAAGGTTCAGACAGCTCACAAACAATGCTAAACTGATCTCACCCAGCATCACTCAACATCAGCGCAGTCCAGTAGGCTTCCAGTGGAGCTGTGACCACTGCGTCAAACAGGGTTTGCTGCAGAAGAACCTCATCACCTGCAGGGCAAAATCATGCATAAAATCAAGGAGAAACATCTGACCTGTCCTAAAGGTTTTAAATGTCTTCATGTTCTGACCAGACATTTATAACTAACATTCGAGGTCAGGCTCCTTCCCGGTCAGGTATCGGACAACAGCCTGGATCTGAGTGAGTTTACGATGTTGGGGGTCGATATCTGTTTCACAGTAGGTCCTAATGTAGAAAACCAAACATCTCAATATTATCAATTTATCAAATTATTATCAATTAATTAATTATCAATTATCAGTCAAGAAACAGAAGCAAAATGTAACACTATAACACACGTAAAACAAAAGGCCATATTTACTAAACAAGAATGGAATTGATATCTAACTACATACACTATACTGCCAAAAGTTTTGGGACGTCTGCCTTTACATGCACATGAATGTAATATGGAGTTGTCCCGCCCTTTGCAGCTATAACAGCTTCAAATCTTCTGGGAAGGCTTTCCACAAGGTTTAGGAGTGTGTTTATGGGAATTTTTGACCGTTCCTCTAGAAGCACATTTGTGAGGTCAGGCACTGATGTTGGATGAGAAGGCCTGGCTCACAGTCTCCGCTCTAATTCATCCCAAAGGTGTTCTATGGGGTTGAGGTCAGGACTCTGTGCAGGTCAGTCAAGTTCCTCCACACCAAACTCACTCATCCATGTCTTTATGGACCTTGCTTTGTGCACTGGTGTGCAGTCATGTTGGAACAGGAAGGGGTCATCCCCAAACTGTTCCCACAAAGTTGGGAGCATGAAATTGTCTAAAATGTCTTGGTATGCTGAAGCATTAAGATTTCCTTTCACTGGAACTAAGGGGCCGAGCCCAACCCCTGAATTCAGCGATATGGAGGGGTGTCCCAAAACTTTTGACAATATAAAGTGTATTTAACTACTATATATGCAGAAGTCACAAAACATATGTCCTGCTAGTTTTAAGTTGGAGGACTAAACCTAACTACCAAACAAACTACACAGATGAATCTGTCACTGTTCCCATAAGTGCTAACTCTTCCAGTCTTTTCATTTTCCACAAAGTTCACTGTTCGTCCTCACCACTCATTGGCTATGGTAAGGTCTGGCTGCTGAAGGTCATGAAGGCCTGTGGAGAAAACACACTTTTACTCATCCACATGAATAAGGTTCAACAACAAAAAAAACATTTCTCAGACAAATGCAGAGTTAACAAGATAAAAATATAGTCTTATAAAAGTCTTATAAGATCTTAGAGTTGTTTCATAAAACCTACCCTCTTCAATAGAAACATTCCCATAGAACATGTGTTGGCCATGACCCTGCGTTAACACCATCCCGAAACTGAAAACACAGGGCACACAAGATTATACTCAGAAATATGTAAAAGATCTCTTAATAAGTCTGTAAGAAATATATATATATATAAAGTTAAGTGATGGTTCTATCCTTACAAAATTAATGAAACCAGTGACACACCTAATGCAAGTTCTTTTTCAAATATTATCATAATTACCAAAAAAGGAGTATGCTGATATGTAAATAGTGTACTTTTTAATATATTGATATAAATGTCCTCTCTGTTCCAGTGTTCCTGCTTCAAATAAATAAATAATGATTTTGGTGAATTTCTCTAGCAGAGATTTAATGAGGAAAGCTTAGCTACAGAATGGCAAAGGGGATCAAAACTTTTGCACTCGACTGAACAGTCTGTGAAGGAAAGCTAAAACATCTCACCTGAATGGTGTATCTTTGATGGTTGTGTAGAAATATTTGTTTGTGAGAAACAAGGGCCTTTTCTGTTAATAAAAAAGAATAATAAATGCGGGGAGAATTCCGAAGATTTATATTTTTTCGTTGATTTATTTGAAGTCATTTATACAACTGATAAATTTTCAGCACAGATTGGACTGTAACAGCAGATGTGAGAGACAGATAAAGCCTGGGTTTATATTAATACACTTATTCTAATACAGTATCATTATTTAATTTAATTAAACTAAACTAAACGTCGTGCCATGTAACATCACCGCACTGTTGATTATTTTCCTGTAAAAGCACACCCCCAAGTATATTATACTTCACTCGTGTTCTTCTACAGAGAAGCAAACTGTGTTTTAGGTGCTTTTAGATGTACTGAAAATTATTTATTCGTCCTTTGCTGTTGTTCATGCACAAGTGACTTAACTAGAAATATTCTCATTATAGAAAACCTGTAAGAGTTCTGTACTGATAAACACACACTCACCCCTTTGTCCACTGTGGCTCTTACATCTAACGTTAAAGTACCAGTCTCACCTTTCACCATGGCTGTCCTCAACTGTTTGGATGAGAAACAGATGAAATTAAAATGTTCAGTATCTGTGACTGTGTGTCCTGTAGCCTGCCGACTGCATGACACGTGTTCATCACTGGACACTAAAACCTTCTTGTGACCATTTGAAATGTGCTGATTTGTTTCCAGGGCTTTAAAAAAGCATTGTTTTCAGAGTAATAAAATGTATTCAAATATGAGTGTTAACAAGCACAAAGCTCACTGTGTCATTACTGTCTTCCCATTCTGCCTCGGTCAGATCCACACTGTTGTAGTTTGGTTTGGGTTTCAGTTTCTTTCCATCTTTATACTGTGATGAAAAAAGAACAAAAGCAGAATATTTAAGCCTAATAACAAGACTAAATCCAGATCCAGAATCCAAAAAGACAAACAGCATTCAAGTAACAGAAAACTACAACTGGAGCTGTACTCACTAGAGGCCTTAAATTAGGGTGTGCCAGAATGTAGCCGTTGTTTGTAATAAGGAAGGCATAGCCATGAGCACCCAGCTGTGAGAAACACTCAATTAACACCACAGCTTTTCCCTGGACTGTTCATACTGTCGAGAACAATGTAGATTTATTTCCTGCTCATACCTTGTATCGAGGGGCAAGCATCATGACCTCCACTAAGGGAATATCCGTGCCCACCACTCCCAGCAGAATCCCATGCGACAGCGTCTCTTTCTTCTTACTGAACACGGGCATCGCCACAGTGGTCATCAGGAGCAGACTCTGAGCCATGCTGTTAAACAGCTTTGAGAGAAAAACAATGAGAAATAATCAGCCTTCACTGGGCCACTGCTGGGACAAACACATGTTTTTGCAATTAGGAAGGGATAACAGCAGATGGCGCTGTAAAGCAAACGTCACTTGCTAGACACACGGTACAAGGCAGGTTAATCAAATCTAAAGGGCATTAAAGAGAGACTGTAACTCTTTAGCCTTCTAATCTACTAAACCTCTTTACCTCTTTAGTGTTAGGGAGCTGGACGAGAATGAAGATGGAGGATGAAAAGAAAGAAAAAGCATCAGTTTTCAACAGGAGGTGAAATGAGGAGTATAGAAGCACACTTTACACACAGAATGAAGTAACGTAAGAGATGAAATGATGCTGAATTTTTTGATAGGGTGAAAAAAAAAATCAGCAGTAAAGTGGGTGCATCATATAAAGAATTGTAAAAAATAAAAAAATAAAAAATAAAAAACACATAGACCCAAAAGCATAATCATATGTAGTACTGGAAAAAGACCACGTCATATCGAGATCATCATTTATTCATTTTCAGTAAGTGCTTGTCCTACTCAGGGTTGCAGAGGATCCAGAGAGCGTTCCAGTAACAGTGGGTGTAATACACTGGGAGTACACCATGGTATAGCTGTCTATCACATGGTAGACATTCATGCCTGGGGGAATTTAGTACAGCCAATCCACCATTTAAAACAAAACTCACAATCTGACACCCATCACATAGAATTATTATAGAATATATAAATTAATTAGGGCTGTGATTGTAGAGCTTTCAATAGGACGTCATTGATTGAGGAATAGAAGCCATGATTTGTCACAGTGAAATGTTTTCTTTACATATCTGAGTTAGGGGCAGACATAATGGGGCAGACATGATAGGGGCAGTGTTGGTTCAAGTGGTTAAGGCTCTGGGTTGTTGATCAGAAGGTCAGGGGTCGAGCCCCAGCACCACGAAGCTCCACTGCTAACCCTCCCTGCTCCAGGGGCACTGCATCATAGCTGCCCCATGCTCTGACCCCAACTTCCTCAGCTGGGATACATGAAGAAAAGAATTCCACTGTGCTGTAATGTATGTGTGGTGATAATAAAGCCTTCTTGCCCTCAGTTCTTCTTCTATGATCCAGTAGAGAGGGTTAAGGGCATTGCACAGGGGCCCAACAGGGGCAGAGCTGTGGCTTGAACCCCAACATTCAGATCATTAACCCTGAGCCTTTACGTGGAAGTCCTTTCATAACCTGTCAGCATTCACATTAGATCCTCTTTCACAGTTCACCATAACAGCATCAGTCCTTACCACACTGTCCATGTACGCCTCGGTCCAGATGATGTCATGATCATGATCGATGACCATGGGGCGACTAAGAACATGAAGATACTCCATGACGTTCTCCTGCACGTCGGCCAGCGTGTTAATGTGAGTGTAGTAACCTGCGGTCAGATCAGAAACATTCCTCAGGCAACAGACAACTGTTCAGAGGACGAAGTGTAAAGCTGTTTTTTATAAAGTAACGTTTCGTAAAATAACGTCCACAAACTGCTCTGGAGTGAAATTCACCCTTATTGTTACAAGCGATCCACTTCACATTTTCTGCGAAGGTCATATCACGGCCGATGAGGTAGGTGAAGACTCGCACCTGTAACAAATGAACAGTTCAGCTGAAAAGGAAATGTAAAGTGATTCCATGATATCATTTATCTTTAATAACTCTTAAAATGACCGAAGTTTCTCGTTTCTCTCATCTCTCGTTACTAGAAAAATGACAATTACCTGTAAATTACCGACTGCGTGCTGATTTGTGTTCAGTGTCATAAAACACCTCAGTTATCTAGCATACATGCTAATGGAATATGAACATTAAGGATATATTAGATTTTTTTATTTCAAATGTAGGTTTTAATTAGAAATTAACTTTCAATCTATAATTAAGGTAAGCAAATTGAACTTTTTTTGGGGAAAAAAGATCTTCTTGTGATCTTCAGGAAATTCAGATGAACTTTTGAGATGTTGAACGTTCCAGGTATTTCACAAGGGTTCAGTTTTTACCTGCATTTACAATAACATTTTCTCCTACCACAAAGGCTCCTCAGGGGTTCTTTAAACTGCTCTGAACATTTGGTTTAACTCTGCTCTGAAACACTACAGCGTTTACGGTTTCATCTAAAGAACTCTTCTAGGTTGTATTTTTTAAACTATGCTATCTGTGCATTGGTGTAACATTTATTTTTGGACAAAACTCATTTTGTAAAACCAAATGTGTTACTGATGTGTTTGTGGACAGAACTGATTGCCCATTACCTTCCTCTCAGGCCAGTTGAACTCCTCGAACACAGACTGGAAATCTTCCATGGCTCCATCTGTGATGAGCATGATGGCCTGATTGCACAAGCTGCCCTGCCCTTTCGCTGTGGCCTGGCCAAGAGGAACAGTCACACAGTGTGTGTGTGTGTGTGTGTGTGTGTGTGTGTGTAAAAGAGAGAGAAAGTGTGTGCCAGAGACCAGTCTCAAAGTAGAATCAAGCTCAAGCACAATCAGAAATAAAAGAAAAGCACAAGCCTCCAGAAATAGCATGACCGTAAGTGTACAATACTGACCTCATTCAACACCCAAAAAGACTCCTTCATGGCCTTCTTAACTTTCCCCTCACCCTTTACTTGCAGGTCTTCCACAAGCAACTTGAAATGCTAAAGAATTGCACAAAACATTCAAAATACTAATGATTTAGCGTTCAGTTTTGCTTTACATTTTTTTCAAGAATGCAAAATTTTCCTGCTTTCTGATCAGGATCTTTATGACTATCTTTTTTTGCACAGCTTTCATCTTGAACCTGCAGCTCTTCATGAATATAAGAAAAGCATCTCTGTAGTGTTTAATGGTCACAAGACAAATCATTCAGAGTGCTGTGTCTTCCCGAGATTTCCTGAGAGGACCTGAGCAGATGCCACGTGGTAATATCATTACCAGCTCTAGGTAACGACCCTGCAAGGCTTCATTTATCTCTGGCAGCAAACAGCCATCCTGGCACACTGACATACACCACCATGAAGCTCAAACTCACCTCCCGGTTGTCCAGATCTGCCTGCACGAGCGTGCCTTTGAAACAGGGCTCCACATACTGAACATAATCAGTGTACTGCGGGAGAAATCACACAGAAATAACGACTAGATGTTCTTTGAGAGTTATATTCCTGTATTACCAAAATGCATGAATTCGACCTACTGCAATAATGTTGACAAAGTCGTTTTCCCCCAGAGTGTCCAGGATGGTGTTTATGGTGTGTTTGGCAATAGTGAGCTTCAGGCCCTTCATGCTGCCGCTGATATCCACCACTATGATGATGTCTTTCGGAGACGTAGCAGCCTGAATGTACCTGCGGCATTGAATTCAACATGACTCTTAACTACACTTCAGTTTATCTAAATGTGTATTAGAAGCCTGGCAGTAGAGCCAGGTTTCTTGCCATCTCCATATTTCTACAGAAATGAGAGATGATTTATACAAATAAAGATATTATATACAGCTGTTGTTCACAAAGTGGGGTCTGGAGACCCTCAACGTTCTTCAGGCATGTCCACAGTTCATTAAGTGAATTTACTTACAGTGGTGAAAATTACAGCCTGACATTGTCAAACCTTTTATATGTATTATTATTATCATGTTTCACAGGTCACATGAACTGAACTGAAATGGTTCGACCCAAATCCAGACTCAAAAACAACAACACAAACTCGGACCAAGCGTGTAAACTCTGTCTGTGGTAAGTTTAGGAATAGAAAGCTCTATGGTTATGATAATTAATTAAAAAGATTATTGTACAGATTTAGAGATCAGGGTGATGTTTGAGACATTTGAGAACTTTTGGTATGGAGGAGTGCATCAGGACAGGGTTCTGTAAGAACTCAACTGCTTCTGTACAAAAGCATGAGATCTGCTATCAAGCGCATGGGACAAAGAAAGTCCATGTTCATGAACAGAGGAACATATTGAATGATTGATTGCACGCTCAGTGATGTGTCACGTTTGCTGCATTCACTGATTTTCTGTATGTGGTCAGAGTGGTGCAACATGAAGGTGTTCACACTATTGTTATTTGTGAGTTCAAATGATGCCAGAGATATCAGTGGACAGAGGTTTAGGGAGTAAAACTGACCATGATGTCTGATTAGGAGGAAGAGCATTCCCTCTTTCCTCCATCAATCTTTCCTGACATGGATGTGGAAAAGTGGGAGAGCTTTTCTCTGTATGTTACACTGCCCTGCAATGCAGCATGAGCTTCACATGTATCAGAAGACACATGTGTTTGTCTTGTTTTTTTTTTTTTTTTTTTTTTTTTTGTCTTGTTTTTTATCAGAAGATGCATGTGTTTGTCTTTGCCCTTTCCAACTGGTAGCAAGATGGCTGGTGGCTAGCATTTACTAACAGAAATTATTGAATATTGTGAAATACTAACAAAAGTAACATTCATTCATATGAACATTCATTCATACCGCTTATCCGGTCTATTCTCAGGCGTCATTGGGCATCAAGGCAGGATACACCCTGGACGGAGTGCCAACCCATCGCAGGGCACACACACACACTCTACGGACAATTTAGAGACACCAATTAACCTATAATGCATGTTTGCATTGTTTGCATGTCTTTGGACCAGGGGAGGAAACCGGAGTACCCGGAGGAAACCCCCAAGGCACGGGGAGAACATGCAAACTCCACACACACACACGGCGGAGGCGGGAATCGGACCCCCAACCCTGGAGATGTGAGGCAAACGTGCTAACCACTAAGCCACCGTGCCCCCCAACAAAACTAACAAACAAACAAAAAGTTTTAGCACCTATACTTCTACTGTGATGTACTATCAGCTATATAAACAGTCACATATGGTGCTCAGGTGAGTGTCATTGACCTGGCTATTGAGCTGCTAACTACTTAAAGAGTGGATTAAAGTATTGGACTGGAATCAGGGCTTGGCCAGACGTACTGCCAGTTTTAAAAGCAGAAGACACAAAATTAAGCAGCTATCAGCCTCGATAAGGTTCAGAACGACGGACCAGACAAATCTGGTTTCTTTCAGCTGTGCGTAGCATCACTACAGCTGTTCTCACCAGTTTCTATTTCGGCAGTCAAATGCGACCACTCCGTTTGGGTCTGGAGTCCACTTGATTCCTAACGGAGGAGAAAATGTTTCACAGGGTGAAGTATGTGTCTAATTTTGAGTCTATAAACAGAGGAGACTAAATGTACACACACTTCAAGGTGAAAAATAACACTTGTTATCTATGCCCTTTTTTAAAACTTGAATTAAATCATGCAGCAATGTGTAGTGTTCATTTTCTTCTAAAGATGTCAGTAGTTCGTCCATCATGTGATCACATCACCGTCACTGACGCAATCATATGACTGAAAGAAAATGGCGGAGGCATGCTTGACTTTCGAGCAAAGCAACATCATTTTGAAGCGGCATTGTAAATTTGAAAATGTGTCTTTATATAAATTTAGTAATAAAATCTTTATGCATATATTTTTCATGTTGAAGTGTGTATACATTGTTTTTGGCCCCTCTGTAGAATATAGTGCTAAACTAAATGATGTGTGACCCTTTAATACCCTCAGGTACCTGGATAGAGTCTGAAGAAACCAGTGGAGCTTCCAAAGAACTGCCATGTGAGAGTTGGATCCTTCTGGAAGTTACTGATGAAGACGTCGTTCAAAGACTCGGACATGTACACGCCATTAAGAATGTCTGGATCTAAACTCCAAGAGAAGGAGACGGCAAGAAAGCAAGGTCCATTCAGTGTACTTCTCCATCAGTTTATTATTATTTTAAACAGTGACCTACCTTTGTTGTACACATTGGTTGGGACTTGGATGTTACTCATCAGTGTGTTAACTGGCAGCTTGTTAAAATGCTCGTTCTCTTCCAGGGGAAACTCGCCACCCAGTTCAACGTAGTTGCCTTCCTCATCCATCGTGTTGATCAGCAGGGAGTTGAAGTAATCAAACTGTTTGACAACAGAAGCATTAAATAAATATTTTACAATGTAAAATGGGCTATTTTCTTATTAATGGTTCACAGTTTTCTAATGTTTAGAAAAATTCGTATATAAATTTTAGAGTAATACATAAAATAATTGTCGAAAGTATATTTTCTGTAAGTGAAAATTGATAAATATTGGTTTATAGTCAAGTCTAGAATTATTGCCACTCTTTTATAGATAGATAGATAGATAGATAGATAGATAGATAGATAGATAGATAGATGGATAGATGGATAGATAGATAGATAGATAGATAGATAGATAGATAGATAGATAGATGGATAGATGGATAGATAGATAGATAGATAGATAGATAGATAGATAGATAGATAGATAGATGGATAGATGGATAGATAGATGTGTATAATAACACATGCTATGAGTCATTTTGCATATTTTTTATATTTGCATATCATTTCATACTCCTTATGTTTTGTAGGTTTGCCCTCACACTAACTGAGAGTAAGGCTGAGTAATTTCTCTTAAAGTTGGAGGACAAAATGTGAATTACTGTCAATAATGTAAGAATGTATGAACATATCTGTACATATGTTCCTGTAAGTGCTTTATAACATATATTTCTGTAAATGAATGAACTCATGCTGTGAACTTGAACTCACTTGTAAACTCGCATTAAACTCATGATATAGATCTGCGTCCTCCACGGTATCTGCCAGTTGCTGGACAGAGACAACACAAAGACCGTTTCATTTAGTTCATTTCTTCCTGTAGCAGTTATATAAATGAGCTTTTAGTCAGGAACGTCAATCCTCTCTGTCACAGAGGTCATTAAAGCACTAAAGCTGGACACTTTCTCATTACCCGGCACATGAAGCAGTAAGTGTATGCACCACAACGACACCACTTTACTGACAATTATCAAATTAAACAAAAATAAATCTCGCACAAATTGCAACACAGGGGAACTTAACAGAGGAAGAAGAGGGGAAGGGCTGGGAATAAATATCTGTATAAAGAGAATACAGACAAGTAAATCTCTGACTACACACACAAACGGCACAGCTATTATTTAAACCACAATCTGTACACAAACTCAAGAATAACTCAAATAAAATATCAAAGCAATTTTTCTTCTACTTAGTATTTTTACTTCCTGTAATTCAATAGAAATAGCTTTACCTTCTACTCTCTGTACTTTCAACCATCACTCAATATAGAATCATATATTTCATATGTAATCATATAAACAATAACTTTATAGATAGCTTTTTAGCATCTAAGGAGTTGATCTAAATATGCAAGAAATCTAAACTTTAATAGATGTGACAGTAAGAGTAGGACCTGATACTCATGACTGTAACTCTACACTATTTGTGAATTTAGAAAAAAGTTCATCCAAGTTAACATACTGACCTTAACAGACTTCATCTTGCTTCCTAGCATCTTCTCGATTTCATCTGAAAACTCTTGGGCCAGTTCACTTCCATCTGCTTCCTCTATGCGGATAATGGGCTCCACATCTTTCAGTTTCTGGTGGCAGCAATAAAATGATTAAAAAACAACAATTTTTTTTTTTATATGTAGACAAGTCTTGGCTCATTTTATTAAAAGCCAGATTATACTAGGAAAACATTGCCTGTACCTGGTTAAGCACATGTTATATGTGCGATGGCTTAGGAAAACCTTTCACATTTTCTTCTATATATTGAAATATGTTTCTCTATCATAGATAGTTTGCATCTATCACAAGCATCAGCAGGTCACTTCTGCTGCTGTTGAAAGTGTGTACGTCCCGTTAACTTACTCTCCCAATCAGCCAGTGAAGCACATATATACAACATGACACACACACAACATTTATGTTTTGTTTTGATGAGATACATGTCGGAGACAGGTGTATCTGACAGTCTTTTTTTTCAGACCTCCATACATGAGTTATCTGTGTCCTCACGATTTTAACAACATGAAATCATTTACATTCAATATCTTTAATCTGTGTAAGAGGCTCAGTAGCACCATGTGCTTAAGACCTGTGGAGAACATCAGCTGAAATCTTATTGCTGGTTCCTTGTGTGCGGCTCTTAATCCTTTAATGACGCTCCACATGAATAAAGTGTCTGCTAAACAGATGAATCTAATCCAAATGGACTGTATGCTTAAACGATTCTTCAGCAAAACAAAAAAAACCCCACACAAGATCTCAGATCTCACTGCAATAGGATTCACTTAATCTGTAGATTAATTGCTTAAAGATGTAATCTGGGGGAAAACTAAACCAATTGATAGAACTGAATGCATATTATAACATAAAAAGGAGTTATATAGGAGGATATTATTTAAGAAAACTTGGACATCACTTCTTATAAGCTTGCATTCAGAGCATTGAGGTAAAAAAAAAAAAAAAAGCCCAGACAGCTCCGGTTAGTGTTCCCACCGTGTGTCAGTCCACAGCAGGGTCTCTGCAGACCATACCTGTACACAGAGCCAGAGCTGAACCACAGCTAAACTAGGTTCAGTCTACAGGGAATTATATTGGATGTGGTTGGATGTTGGATGAACGGCACTGTGCTATCCTGTAGCCCGATTAATGCATGACATTAATGACATTTAAGTCTGTTTGGCAGGCAGTCAGTAAGGAAAGGGGGTGTATAATTTCATTAGATCCTGCACAGATTACATTACAGTCATCTACTAATACATTTGTCAAAGATTAATTGGTGTTTTTTTTTATTCCAGTAATACAGTAATACAGAAGTACAGAATGTGGGTTTGTGGCTTCAGACATCTGCTTAAAACCTAATTAATGCATAATACACGCTCATCATGACAGTATGAATGCATAAATCGCCGTCCTGATTCCACATGGTGCAAAGTAAAAATAGAAAGAAAAAAACAGAAAAACAGAAAGCAGGTCGTCTGACCTACTGAACACATTCGCTGTGTGCTGCACCAGATGTTGCAGCCGATGTAATGACGTGACCTGAAACCATGATAGTAGTTAGTAGTTAGAGTAGATGTCCAGCCCATTTACCTTCTGTAGGAGTGCCGAGCCGGAATATTTTACTGCAACTGCATTCAGCTGTTCTGAAAGGCTATCTGCCCATTTCTGAACCCTGGAAAAAAAAAGCAATGGTGATTATTCATTAGTCCTGGTCAGTGTGTTTGCTCGGCTACATTAATTAAAGAATAATTAAAGAAAAATCACCTTTATGACCTCAGTCATAGATGGATCTGAATTGAATTTGAATCATTTTTGTCTTATATCACTGCACTGCTGTGTTCTTGAAGCTGTTGATTAATTTTCTATTACAGCAGCTCTGAAAGTAGTTCTGGCTACAAGGCGAATCACCGGTTTATATTAATGGGCTAGTTCTATGTTACCGTTCCAAACATTTCTATTTTAACCACACAGGGACTTGAATGATGGACGTTCACATGGAGTGATTTATTTGTAAAATATTTAACCATGCAGTGTTCCTGTTATTTGTCATTTAAGTGTTAAATCCTAACTTCTAAATGCCCTTACTTTGAATTATAAATAACATAAGATCTGCTTGTCCTAGTTCCCTTCAGGAAGAAGGCTGTGCTGCATGAAAACCAGCACTACCACATCTCCACAACTCATGTGGCTCACCAACACCTTCACTGAACAACGTACCCTCTTAAATGCTCTGTTTATTACAGTGGGCCTTTAGCATGAAACACATCAACAAACCAAATACACAAAAGCACCGCATGAAATGATAGAGTAAAGACAAAAACACATCAAGATCACCTGAAAACCACGACTAGCTTCTTACTGAACTTCATACCCTGGTTGAATGTTCTTATGTCTTCCACTGTTCCACTGAGCCAGAGAAATGCTGTTTTTATTTCTGCACATTGTGCTGATCAATGAATAAAAAATCTACAAATCTTAAACATGGCTCTCTAAATAAATTACACTACTTTGATGTGCACCTACAAAAAAAAAGAGTCATGAATAGTTATGTATCTGACCTAAAAGAGCCTCGATTTCTGAAAGAATCCAGGTCATAAAATATCATTTAATCTATTGTGACTGATGAAGCCTCTTCACTATATGTTGAAACTTCTTCACCTTTGTGCCATAATTCCAGTCACCTTCACTCACTACATCTAGTCACTAAGTTGCTTGTGTGTCTGAGGAACATATTGAATGGTGAAATTACAGATTTCCCATTATCCCTTAACGAGCCAATCCAACAATGACAATGACAGGAAATGGTGGCCTACAGGAAGCGCTTTAACAGAACAGAGCCCATTATATTGGATTCCAGGAAGTTTACGTCATGGTATAATTGAGATTTATGTCTGTCTTATAGCATGGCTATGATGGAAAACAAACTGGCTTGGTTTTATGAGGAAAAAAAAAAACCTTTTCCGGAAGGTTCTAAAGACCAAAACAAGCCTGCATTATAAAATGGATATATCGGCTGCTATAAATGGGCTAACGAGGTCCATGTAGTAGAAGTAAAAACAGCCCGGGGCTGAATTCTTGGCCCAGACAGTAGATTCACGGAGCCTGTGAATGACAGTCGTGACAATCGGTCGAATCTCCTGTAGATTTCTAGCGCTTTGAATCTAGTTTATTTAGGACACATTCATCATCACGTCATCCTCAGCTGTTGAGAACACACACCTCGGTTGCAGTAACCGGTTTCATAAACATGAACAGCCAAGACATTCTCAACTGAAGAACAGTAGATTACATAAAGCGTCAGTTTATTCCAGTGATGAGAGATTGGAGAGATTTTTCAACCTCAGCAGTTTCAAAATGCTGCGTTACTGCTTCTGTTTAAGCCTCTCAGTCAATATCATGAGCATCAGTCACTGTATTAAAAAAAGAAAAGAATTAAATATACATAAGGAAAGCACGAAGGGTGTTATGAGTGTGTATGACGTTCCTGTGTCCATATGGGGAACCATATGATCATCTGTGTGCCAGATTGAGAGTCTGGCTGCTTTCCAGTATCATATTAACCAGGGCTACAATCAACATGGCACCAGTGAGGCTACCTGGAGCAAACATGCACATCATTCACAAAAAACATGTAAGATCCTGATCTCAGGCTTTACGGCCAACAGAATTATCACCATTTTTCAATAGAATGAGCAGAAAAGAAAAAATCATTTGCAGATCATGATTTTTGGTGGACCTTTTTTCCTTGATTGGAAAAATGATTTAATTTTCTTCTTTCACTTTTGTCAGCTGGAACCAACATGTCTGCATTGGTTCTGTTATCTTGCTGGATGATATGAAAATGAACAACAGGATGAATTTTACTATGTTCCAGGATATATTTTCCCCCAAACCTCAATATTTTGTCTCTGATTCTTTGAACCGTTAACAATATGATGACGTCAAACACACAGCAGAAATGTTTGAAAGGAAATGAAGTCAGTGGTTTTTTGTTTTGTTTTGTTTTTTTGCAATGTCTGACTGAGTGTCTGAATTTAAACTCTTGGAAACCTGAGTATAAAGTATTGAGTATAAAGGAGCTACCAACGTCTCCATGCATGTTAGACATTACAGGAAGAAGCTCGGTGCTGTACTCATTCTTGCTCTAGAATCGTCTGCATGTGCAAAGCGGAGCAACTTATATGAAACATCATTTATTGATTTTGCACCAATGGACCACTTTGCTCTGTAAGCCACATAAAAGTCCCATTTGTCTGCTAGTGTGATTCTTTTCCCCTCCATCCATGAAGTGAAGGTCTCGGGAGAAATGGATTTTATACAGAAGCCCTTCATCGATTAGGTATTTACTAAAAATAACCCCACAACTGTTTGAATTACTTCTCCGCTGCCATTTAGATGCTGATGCTAGAGAGAAATTAAGTAGTAACACAGCAAACTCAAACCTTAAATAAACTCAGATGACGCTAAATTGAGTTCAGGGATTCCTTTTGTGTGTGATGCTGGAAGAGTTTCAGCTGAAAATGTTTTCAGGATTTATTGACTATATACAGAGGAGTGCAATCATTTACATAATCTAATTTATAATAAAACAAAAATGACCAAACAGTATATATTAGAATATTAACTGTGAAATATTTCTATTGATATTTGCATGAAAAATAAAAATCCTTTCTATAGAACTATTTCCAGTCGTTAGTGTCCTCTGACCAGCTCTCAGGTACAGTCACCTCCTGTTGCTTACAGGACCTCAGTTTAAATTCTTCTAAATATTTTCCAGGTGTCATTCTCTGCCTTCATCAAATGACGTCTGGAGGCTGAGACGCGCTTCTTCCCCAGTAGTTGTTCTTAATATTGTGGGCTAGTTCTTACATTTCTCATTTATTCATCCTACATTTCTTACATTACTTTTCTTTTTTAAACTCAGCCATTATGTTAAATGTGTGAGAATATTCTACAGCACACTCGCTCTGTTAGTACAGCTTTCAGTAGTATTAAAAAGACACGCTAGTTATCTGGTGTTAAACTGGCATTTTTATCAATTTGCAGCGATCAAAAGAGAACCTCGCCCTACACATTTGGAAGTCATTCATTCATTCATTGTGTACCGCTTATTCGAACTATTCTCGGGTCACGGGGAGCCTGTGCCTATCTCAGGCGTCATTGGGCATCAAGGCAGGATACACCCTGGACGGAGTGCCAACCCATCACAGGGCACACACACACTCTCATTCACTCACGCAATCACACACTACGGACAATTTAGAGATGCCAATAAACCTACCATGCATGTCTTTGGACCAGGGGAGGAAACCGGAGTACCCGGAGGAAACCCCCGAGGCACGGGGAGAACATGCAAACTCCACACACACACACACACACACACGGCGGAGGCGGGAATCGAACCCACAACCCTGGAGGTGTGAGGCAAACGTGCTAACCACTAAGCCACCGTGCCCCCCCCCACTTGGAAGTCTTCTTTAAATATATGTGTAAAAATGAGAAATAGCTTCATTTATCTTCTCTGGTATGATCTCGGTGGTGCAAACCTTTGTATAATAATATTACTGACCTGCTCAAAATTCATTCATATTCTGTAATATTTGTAAAATAATTCTAACACATTATATCGAATGATTTTACATAACCATTACATACATAACTGTTACTATTATATGACATCTACCTAGTAATAATAATAATAATAATAATAAAATAATAATGTAACCTCATATTTTTTAATATATCTTACGTTTCAGGTGGAATCTTCATCTGTGCTTCAGTCAGGAAATACAAGCAGCCCGAGTAAAGCAGAAAGACTGTGAGCCATGAAGGCTTGCCCATAATCCCAGTAAAGCTCGTCTGTTCCCACTGCATGACTGACGGGAAGCGTCCGTCCAACGGAACGTCTTCTGGAAGCTTCACCTTATTTAAACTTCACCAAAACCTTCACCTGAGTCTCATCCCAAAGTTCACATTTCTTCATGTTGACTTTTAAGATTTTTATTCATGTCCACCTTCAGAGCTCCAGGTCACACACTATGCTTCTTGTTCAAGAACAAATGTCCACTGGTCATGGACAGGTGCTCGTAGGATCCAAATCGTCTGCTTTATAAAATCCTGTTGAGCATCCTTCATTTTGGAGTCAAAGGAAGCAAAAAAAATAAAAATAAAATGCTGATATACCACTGAACAATAAATTCCTCTTCTCTTAAATGAACTGAAATACTTTGGCTTTCAGACAATCCTCATCCTCAACAAAGGGCAAAGATGTGAGAATCTGATCATTAATGCAGACAGTATTGTAAAAGAGCCATTGAAATGTTTGGACCGGGAGACCCAGCATCGACGGACTCAATCAGCCGCTCTGCACATAATCCACTTGGATTACACTCATCACACGGCGAGTTCACAAGCTAGGAGGAGGGGAAGTGGAAAACAGAAGGGAGGGGGGTTGTGAAGGGCGAGGAAGAGGATTGGGCGAGTTAGAGTGTTGTAGGTCCTAAGAGGATTAGCAGTGATTTCTGGAGGCAGGGTCTGCTCCATCCAATCAGAGCAGGCGAACAGCAGGGCCTCAAAGGTGAGCTTTACTGCGGGATAAGGACATCTAGTGGGTACCTGAACGCTAACAGCAATAAACAATCTCATTCCACAGGAGACACTCTGCTGGGCTGCTGAGGCGGGTGTTTTCAGCCGGTTTGTTGAAGGATGGTGGAAATATTAAATCCAGTGAGGTAATGGCAGGAGAGAAACTTTTCATAAATTATGATGAATCTTAAGACACCTGCCTTCAGTGTGATTGAATATTTGTTAATTATGCTGACAGAAGGAAAATTGCCTCAAGGTCCTCGTAACCTAACCTGCTCTAAAACATATCCATTATGATAAGAAGGACTGGAAAAGTGAGGGGGAGAAATGATAAACTAAACACCTTCTGCCCCAGCACTTTTATTAGCTGATTGAGCCATAAACATTTTGGATCAGTTTGTGTTGTGCATGCAGTCGAAGCAGGCTTATCTTTTATCTAGTTTCTATATGACTCTAATCTAGGACCCAATAAAGGCAGTGTATTTTATGACTCTATTTATAGAAAGCAAATAAAAGAGATATTGACACAGTGGGAGGCTGTGGATAACACCACGCGGAGACCACGGAGACTGCCACCATCACTCGACGCTTTTGCACTCAAGCCTCAAAATATGAGCATGTGGCTGTATATCTCACTGTACATCCAATTAACAATAAAGGTTTGTTGTCCTGTTACTCAAACTGGTCTTGTGCAGTTTAATTCCAGCTAAATTCCAATTATTTAGCTTTTCCTGTAGTAAAGTGGTATCCATGCACCGGAAGTACGTTATACTTAATATGGAGATAACCACAAATCCTCTAGTCTCTGAAAATTTACTGCTCAATTCGCAAACCTTTTACGGAAACATTCATGAACATGTTTTACAGAAACACATTTCATATTATTTTAAACGCTAAAAGCCCTGATAATTGACTTCCACTGTAAATAAGTTTGTATTGAACATGTTTTCTGCTCTTTTCTCACTACAGGATCCGTGCTGAATTGTGCAGTAGACAGATGATTAAGTTTTCCTTTTAATACGAGCAGATGTTCAGTAGGCTTTAATCTAGCCATGGGGGTCACAGTCCAGTGACTTCTGTGCCGGTCCCAAGCCCGGATAAATAGAGAGGGTTGTGTCAGGAAGGACATCCGGCGTAAAACATTGCCAAATTTAACCATGCGAATCGTCAGTACTCTGAATTTCATACCAGATTGGTCGAGGCCCGGGTTAACAACGACCGCCATCGGCACCGTTGACCTACAGGGCGCCGGTGGAAATTGGGCTACTGTTGGTGGAAGAAGTAGAGGAGGGAGGAGAGTGCACAGACAGAGAGAGAAGAGGAAAGGTAAGAGTGTAGGACTGAGAATAGGAACTCTGAATGTTGGTACTATGACAGGGAAAGGTAGAGAGCTGGCTGATATGATGGAGAGAAGGAAGGTGGATATACTGTGTGTACAGGAGACCAGGTGGAAGGGTAGCAAGGCTCGTAGTATAGGAGCAGGATTCAAGCTGTTTTATTATGGTGTGGATAGTAAGAGAAATGGGGTAGGTGTGGTCCTGAAGGAGGAGTTTGTGAGGAATGTTCTGGAGGTGAAGAGAGTGTCAGACAGGGTGATGAGTCTGAAGTTAGAGATTGAAGGGGTGATGTTGAATGTTGTTAGTGGTTATGCCCCACAGGTAGGTTGTGAGTTAGAGGAGAAAGAGAGATTCTGGAGTGAATTAGATGAGGTGATGGAGAGTATTCCCACGGGTGAGAGAGTGGTGATAGGAGCGGATTTTAATGAACATGTTGGTGAGGGGAACACAGGTGATGGGCAAGTTTGGAGTTAAGGAAAGGAACCTAGAAGGACAGATGGTAGTGGACTTTGCTAAGAGGATGGACATGGGTGTGGTTAACACTTATTTTCAGAAGAGGGAGGAGCATAGAGTGACTTACAAGAGTGGAGGTAGGAGAACACAGGTAGACTACATCCTATATAGAAGAGGCAATCTGAAAGAGATTAGTGACTGTAAAGTGGTAGTGGGAGAGAGTGTAGCCAGACAGCATAGGATGGTGGTGTGTAGGATGACTTTGATGGTCTGTAAGAAGAAGAGGTCAAAGATAGAGATAGAGAAGAAAACCAAGTGGTGGAAGCTGAAAAAGGAGGAATGTTGTGAGGAATTTAGACAGAAGTTGAGGCAGGCTCTGGGTGGTCAGGTAGTGCTGCCAGATGACTGGGAAACTACAGCAGAAGTGATCAGGGAGACAGGGAGAAAGGTGCTGGGTGTGTCATCTGGAAGGAGGAAAGAAGATAAGGAGACTTGGTGGTGGAATGAGGAAGTTCAGGATAGTGTCCAGAGGAAGAGGTTAGCCAAGAAGAAGTGGGACATGGACAGGACTGAAGAGAATAGACAGGAATACAAGGAGTTACAGCGCAGAGTAAAGAGGGAGGTGTCTAAGGCCAAGCAGAAGGCATATGACGAGTTGTACACTAGGTTAGACACTAGAGAAGGACAGAAGACTTGTACAGGTTAGCTAGGCAGAGGGATCGAGATGGGAAGGATGTGCAGCAAGTTAGAGTTATTAAGGATAGAGATGGAAGGGTGCTCACAAGTGAGGAGAGTGTACAGAGGAGATGGAAGGAGTACTTTGAGGAGCTGATGAAATGAGAGGGAAAAAAGAGTAGAAGGGGTGAACTCTGTGGAACAGAAAGTAGATAAGATTAGAAAGGATGAAGTCAGGAAGGCTTTGAAGAGGATGAAAAGTGGGAAGGCAGTTGGTCCTGATGACATCCCAGTGGAGGTCTGGAAGTGTCTGGGAGAGGCAGCAGTGGAATTTTTAACTAGTTTGTTCAACAGGGTTTTAGAGAGTGAGAGGATGCCTGAGGAATGGAGAAGAAGTGTGTTAGTGCCGATCTGTTAGTGCCAAAAGAGGAGTTCAAAGTGGAGGTGGGACTGCATCAGGGATCGGCTCTGAGCCCCTTCCTGTTTGCTATAGTGATGGACCAGTTGTCAGAGGAGGTCAGACAGGAGTCTCCTTGGACAATGATGTTTGCAGATGACATTGTGATCTGTAGTGAGAGCAGGGAGCAGGTGGAGGAAAACCTGGAGAGGTGGAGGTTTGCGCTGGAGAGAAGAGGAATGAAAGTCAGTGGTAGTAAGACTGAGTACATGTGTGTGAATGAAAGGGAGGGAAGTGGAACAGTAAGGTTACAGGGTGAAGAGGTGAAGAAGGTACAGGAGTTTAAGTACTTGGGGTCAACAGTCCAGAGTAATGGAGAGTGTGGGAAAGAGGTAAAGAAGCGAGTGCAGGCAGGTTGGAATGGGTGGAGAAAGGTGTGGGGAGTTCTGTGTGAGAGGAAAATATCAGCGAGAATCAAGGGGAAGGTGTACAGGACAGTGGTGAGAGCGGCCATGCTGTATGGTTTAGAGACAGTGTCACTGAGGAAGAGACAGGAGTCAGAGCTAGAGGTAGCAGAGCTGAAGATGTTGAGGTTCTCTTTGGGAGTGACAAGATTGGACAGGATTAGGAACGAGTACAACAGAGGGACAGCTCATGTTGGACGTTTGGGGGACAAAGTTAGGGAGGCCAGATTAAGATGGTTTGGACATGTTCAGAGGAGGGAGAGTGAGTATATTGGTAGGAGAATGTTGGACATGGAGCTGCCAGGCAGGAGGCAAAGAGGAAGGCCAAAGAGGAGGTATATGGATGGAATTAATGAGGATATGAAGCTAGTGGGTGCAAGTGTTGAGGATGCAGAAGATAGGGATAGGTGGAGAGAGATGATTCGCTGTGGAGACCCCTGAAGGGAAAAGCCGAAAGAAGAAGAAGATGTTCAGTAGGCTGTCATCAGTTTCTGTACAGATATGAGACTCATCACATGAAGACACACTTTATAAATGGAGGAACGTTTTTATTTCAATTTTTTGCTGATCAGACAAATAAATATGATGAGTCCGAACTGCACTGACGAATCCTTTTCCCTACAGGTGAGAGTCCTTAGATCTCTCTTTGCATTTATTTTTGGTTTTAAACTTATGCCGTCACAATACAAACAAATCGAACCACAGTGCTTCTCACTCCACACAGAAGTTTCCTACAGATTTCATCTGCACAGAAGAATCCTCTTCTTTCCATCCCAGGTAGATATGTTAATGGCTTCACGGTGTTACAGGAAGCGAATGCCTGCTCCAAACTGCACTCCATCACATATCCTAAAAGACATACATGAAGAATATGAAGAAATCGTCATAGCAGAAATAGCAGACATCTTTGTCTAGATTCTGAGTGGTGATGAGCTTTGGGCTTTCACTGCTACTCAGCTTCTTACAATTAAGTCAAACTTGTTGAGCCATGTTATAAAACATTTTGCTTTAACACACATCACACCTAAACCAATCAATCACTCACAGAATACCTGGTACAAGTGGAGTTTGATCTGAGGCAGAAATAACGCAATTAACAGAATTAACATGACATTTTTAAGGAGTTTGACTGGATGGTTTGAGAAATCGTGTTTTAGATTTTGATTGGTCATTGATGTACCTGTCTCCACTCTGGACTCCCATGGGAATGCAGTAATTGAGCTCAAGTCGAGCGATGTTCCCCAGGCGTAGCACGATGCCTGCTCCGTACGACCAGCGGATACACTCGGCCAGTCGACTCAGGTGCGCTCGAGGCCCTTCGCCTACAAATAAAACGAACAACAGCCAGAATTAAAAATTGAAACAGACTGCAGAAGAAAGAAACACTCAGGATCATGTCATCTCTAAATTCTCCGGTTCCAATGAGACACAAGAAGTCACCACATTGCTCATGCTGCATCACAGGGCAGATACACACCGCTTTCAGCCCTGTTCTACATACACAAGCTGAAAGATACCCATGCAGAGACCCAAGCCAGGTTCTGATAACTACAAATTCTAACCAGAGAATTAAAGTAAACATGTCAAACCTTTACCCAGTGGTTTTTGTGTGCGGATTTCTGACTCACCATAATTGAGGTTGCACAAGTTTCCAGCATTGAGGAAGAAGTGCGTTCGGAAAAGGTCCCCAAATCCTCCACGGCCTGGCCTGAATGGCAGAGGAGTGTACAGGTGGAGTCCACCTGCCCAGAACATCTCTCCACCTAGATAATCACCTGCCAGGAGCAATGAGTCAGTTTCATTCACTCAGCATAAACCGTACAGCTACAGAGCACTTCGGTGTTAATACTGCAGACTGAGACAAACTGTCTAATTGGACTTTTTTTTTTCTCTTCATGTTCTGAAATTCATGTGGTTATTATCATCACTGCTGCCTCATTATGGCTGGAGTGAAGAATCAAGTCAAGTTACAAATGAACTACATAGGAATTTAGCTCGATATGAATTGCTACGAACCATCCAGTGAAGTGCGCTGGATTTCTTACCTTCGCTCTGTGGTCCGATGCTGTACATGCTGAATCCTCGCACGCTGGTTGGGCCTCCCAGATAAAACCTAAGGTTTACATTCACATGTCAGAACCAACCCATTCCATAGCACCACATAATGAAAAAAACCACTCCAGAACATGCTGCTATAGGAAATGTCCTATTAAAGCATGTCCAGACATGTTTCAGTCCCCTTATATCACAACAATTCTCCAGTGACCTCATTTATTATTAAAAAATGACACATCACTCGTTAATTGCTTTTATTATGTCTGTATTTATATCAATGCTTTAAAAAGCACATTATCATGTTACCAAGAAACCGTAAAACCCTCAGTCCCGAAGTCACAGCTTTACCTCTGACACTAGAGGTAGACACTAGACTCCTTCCATGCTAAAAAATGCTAAATAAACACCTCCTATCAAAAAGTGTCACTATAACAACTATATATGGTATACTTAACGTATAAGAATAAGCTCGTTAATATAAGCATGTGATTATATTAAAAAAATAATCTACACCTTTTCAACATATCAGAGTTGACAATTAAACAGTGCTGTAGGTGTCAGACATCCAGGAGTAGATTTCAGAATTTAATAAGTTACAGTGCTTTTTAACAAACTGCTGCTTGTGCATCTCTATCACTATCTGATAGAGAGATACGAACCTGTCAGCTATTGAAGTGGGTTGGTCTCCGAAGGGGAGCAGCAGACCCCCCCACAGAGAGGCTGAGAGGACCTACAGGGAAGAGATTGACCAGCATTTAAACACCTCAAACTCAAACCAATATAACGACTGAACAATGCACAGACAAGACTGTAGTTTGCAGCTGTAGCTGTATTTCTGCTCCTCACCGAATCCCAGAGGAGTCGTCTATTGAACTGAATTTCAATGTCCTCCTTCAGGAATCTGGCATCTCCGCCTGTATATCCCGCCAACTCCTGCAGAAAAAAAGAAAGAAAGAAAAAGCTGGTTTAATGCAAGTCTAAAGTGTTTATTCAATTCTCTATTCATATACAGTAAAGTGCAGACCTGGTTGATCTTTATTAAGGCACCTTTCTTAGGTAGGATGGGGGAGTTGCGTGTGTCAATAACCATCGCATGCTGGGAAGGAAATATTGACACAGTCAGAACTCAAGAAAGATCTTTATTTAACATGAGACCAAAATATAAAAAATTGTAATTATGAGTTTATTGTAGGACTAACGGAGAGCGAAGACTTGAGCGAGTGACCGCTTTCCTCTCTGACGGCAAAGGAGGCAGTGCGTGCCAGACAGCCGAGCTCCCTCCACACTCCCTCCCACTTCAGCGTGTGGTTCGTCTTCCAGATAGGAAACTGAGAACAGAGGAAATTAAGCATGGTGACATGACGCCATGAAAACCAGGAAACCTGGTATTCTACATAAGAGAATCAGAGTAAAAGCCATACACTGAACTCTGTGGAGATTCCTCTATCAGTCTCTCTCAGTGAACTCCACGGGAACTGCCCTGTGACTTTGTAGAGATTGACAGAAAAACTACAAAAACAGATCTCAAGGTCAGAAAGGCATACATTTAAAAATCCAATCCAAATCACAAAGTTATCAGCTTCTACCTGGAACTCTATTTGAAAGAAAGAAAGAAAGAAAGAAAGAAAGAAAGAAAGAAAAAGAAAGAAAGAAGGATACTTGGCTAAAAATGGCTATAGAAATTCTTTAATATTTGCAAATTAAGATCTAAATCTGCATAATTTGTCTTTGAAATAAGGTACATGCTCGAGTAAGATAAGTATGCAAATAAATAAATAAACAAACAAATAAATAAATAAGCTGGAGCATTCCTTTAAACCCAAAACAAAGTGAGAAATAAAACATGACAGAAAAATAATCAACAATTCCTGGTGTGATATGTCCTGATATACAGCATTATTGTTACCACCCCAAAGATGATCATTTTCCATAAAATGCACATTTCCTCAGAGTGTGTTATTCTGCTTATAAACAGCAATTATATTTTATTCATTTATAGTGATATTTAATTTTGTAGAAAGTCCACAAATTGTCACTTATCTAATAAGAGCTATAAACTGGCATTCTCTCTCCAGCTTCTCCTTTTCCCTCTAGTTAAATCACCTTAGGGACAGTTTTAACTCAGAGTGCTGATACTGACTGAAGTTATTTGTTTTTAAATAATGACACTCCTCTTAAAGTCTGTTTTTTTTTGTGTGCGCATCTGCCATACGTGTTCGTCTACTTTAGAAATGATAACGTATTACATCAGTAGTAGTATTAATAGTACATTAATTAGTACATTAGCTTGCAGCGGTCACTATGTCACGTTTCTCTGATCACAGAACAATTTCATGCCAATCAGATTCAAGAATTTATTGCCCCAAGGCCACTGAACATACTTGCGCTCAAAGTGTCCAGCTTGAGGCTTGAAGAAAGAGAGGCCATAGGATGTTTCCTTAGTGCCATAGGAGAACTGGAAAGTAAGCTTCTCAGCACGGCCAAAAACATTGGGCAGTTTCAAACCCAGCACCTGAAATCAGACCAGCATAAACATCTGATGTTTCACTTCCTGCATTAAATTCTCAGTGCTTTCTGGATGAAGGAAAGATATGACTCTGAGCAATAAACAGGGTGTACTGGATATTAACATGTGTTATTAACTCACCATGCTTCCCTCATTGTTTCCCACCATGGTGTTATAGCTTCCAGTCAGTCTCCTGAACTCCTTCACCTCGAACGTGACGTCCAGTCCATTAGGCAGTGCATCCTCACCTATCACGCATCACGCAGTCTTTTTAATCTAAGACACTGAGATGATGGCTTCAGAGATAACTAATGCTAGACAAAATAACATACCGTGTGAAGTATCAATGACGACCTCCACTTGTCTGAATATTCCCAGACGCAGCAGTCTCTGTCGAGCATCATGGCTCTTCTTCATCACCTGTGGCACAGGTACGACACACCACGTCATTCGCTGCATTATAGGCTTTACACCACTGCTGTCACCAGCGCTAACGTCACCACAGTGTCATGTGATGAAGCCCTCTTCAATTCATGTGAGTCAAATATGAATACAGTTTTCATAGAAAGTAATTAGGTATGTGTCTTTACTGGTAGGAGCTTAAAAGAAAAATACAATTGAAGTAGTTTTCCACAAAAACAGCACAGAATACTCAAGCAAGTTTTGAAGAGAAAAACCATGAATGTGAAAAGATGGAGAGACTGTTGATGCACTAAATCTTTTAACACACCTGAATAATCTGGTGCTTTAGCATACCTCAGTAAGTACAGTCAAGCTCTTTATGAATAAAAAAAAAAGAAATACATTTAAAAAGTTTGCATCCCCTTAGAACTGTATAAAGAACATTTCATTTGTGATGTATAAGTACTCTGGGTTGTGATGTGATACAAAATGATTTAACTTTGAGGTAATTTTATATACCTTCACAACTGAGTGCATCAAAACATCCATTTGTTATCACACCACCACAAGCCTTTACTGCATGAAACATTTGTGTAGATCTCTGTTCTAAAAGCCAGACATACAATATAGTGCCAAAAGTTTTGGGACACTCCTCCAAATCATCGAGTTCAGGTGTTGTTTTTCAGGGGTTGGGCTCGGCCCCTTAGTTCCAGTGAAAGGAACTCTTAATGCTTCAGCATACCAAGACATTTTGGACAATTTCATGCTCCCAACTTTGTGGGAACAGTTTGGGGATGACCCCTTCCTGTTCCAACATGACTGCACACCAGTGACCAAAGCAAGGTCCATATAGACATGGATGAGTGAGTTTGGTGTGGAGGAACTTGACTGGCCTGCACAGAGTCCTGACCTCAACCCCATAGAACACCTTTGGGATGAATTAGAGCGGAGACTGCGAGCCAGACCTTCTCGTCCAACATCAGTGCCTGACCTCACAAAAGCAGGGCAGAAACCATGGGGGATGCAAACTTCTGCACTTGGCTGTAAGTGCAGTTCTAAAGATCGTCAGCTCTGGCACTGCTGCAATGAATACACATACTCACATCGATCAAGTTCTTTGCTCTGAAGACATTTGCAATTTCATATGTCAGGATATCCTCCTTAGTCCTTCCAAGCCCGTCTATATGAACATGCTGAACTACAACCTGAACAATAAAATACTCTCTTAAATAGATGTCCAACAATAAATAAAGGTACTTCTGTATTCTGGAATAAATAAAGAAAGTCTTACGTCTTTGTTTTCCAGAATTTCCTGCTGAGGCTCGTACTCTGCATCTCCAACATCCAGGTCATCTGCTTGAACCCCTAGCTCAGGCCCCTGCATCGGGAGAGGATCCAAACTCTGAAAAAACAGATTGAACGGAATTTAAAAGGAATGAAACTTGCAGTAAAACTGGATTTTTCCAGACCATCGACCCTGAAGGTGCGAGGCAAACATGTTAACCACTAACTGAAAAAAAAGGTTATTAAAAGGTCTGAAAATTAAAAAAAAATCTGGTTTGTTTTTTATTAGTTATGCACATGTAATTAGACAAACCTTTTTTACTTAAACAGATAAGAATATCAGCAATCAAGTGACAAACACTGTGATATCTATTTTAAATATAATTCTATACTCATTATATAGCACAGTGTTCTGTATTATCACACTGTATAAATAAACACCACAACGAAACGCATTCTATCTACATAATCATTAGCTCATGTGAAACCATAAAAGCAGCAGAATTCACACTTTCTGCTGTATATTTCTGTTGATTTCATGAAGCTGTGATCAGAGAAACGTGTTTTAATCTCTCTCACTGTAGCTGTGGTGTTGTGTTTTTTCTCCTCTGTCATTCATAACTAAAGGAAAGAGTTGGAGGTTGTCACTGTCCAGAGGTCATTACTGAGGTTCCTCAGTTAAAAACACTGGGAAATAAACTTACTCTTGCGTGAACGGTCCCCATGTTTTTTATCTTTTACATTCAAGTGTTCCTAAAAATACGACGAACTTTAAACCCGCTGTGATAAATCTCCAAAGAGTCTTGCTAACGCATTAGCTGTTCACCGGTAGGGCGCCATGACAGTTGTTGACCACGCCCCTGTTCGTGTGACGTAATGAGGTTGACCAACCATTAGCTACCCAGTCTCTGTAGAAGTGCACTAGATGTAAGTGCACTACATGTACAGAGCAATTTGGCATTCGATCCATCACTCTTAATTGTAAACACTTTACTAAACACATCTTTAAAACTGTAAGCTTAAGCATAAAAAAATTCAAATGAAGTAATTTCTTGGAGAAAATGCCAAGCCTTGATTAATATATCTGTCTAGAAGTGAAATTATGATAAGATATTTAAATAGAACGAATAAATAAATAATATAATAAATAAGTAAATGATCAAATATGAAATGTTGTCTATTTTTGAGATGTTGAGATGAAATGTTGTCTCTTTAATTGTAAGAAGAAATTTCACAAACCTCAGTACGGGTTTAATTCATAAACATTATTTAAATGTACAGCTCATGAGACGATACTTATTCATCTAGTTAAAGGATTTAAAACAGTGCTCAGTGTGGTGATATATCAGCTGTACTGCCACCTGGTGGACACTACTGATGACCACCAGCCCTATTCTCTCAACAGAGGTATTTTTATGTTAAAAAGAGAAAAGAAATGAAAAAAGTAAGTGTGAACTTTCATTTCTATAAGTGCGTTTTTAAAAATAAAAAATAAAAAAGCAGATATAATAGAATATAAAGAGGTATTTCACATGAAAGTTTGCTAAAGGAATGACACATAAAAAAAATAAAATAAAGTAAAAAATCTGCTGTGAGGCAGCAGTGGGCGGGGTCAAAGCATTGAGTGACAGCAGGTGTCCATGGCAACACGGTGCGTCCTTGGTTTGTGTAACAGCGTCGCAACGCGGACTAACACACAGAGCTGTGAAGTTTGTCTAATTAACACGAAGTTTGTCTAATTAACACAAATTTGGACGTGAGGAGCAGAATTCAGCAAAAGTGTGAGTGGAGCGAGCTTCTTTAAGATGATCTTCTTTAAATTCACTCTGTTTTACTTAACACACAGGTCAGAAAGATCAGATCGGTTTCTGTGTTCAGGTTAAAGCCTTAGAGAAGAATAAATAAACTTTCACAAATAAGATCTAAAGAGTTATACACGGGGATTTTCCAGTGACTGTGAATATATCATCAGTTTATATCGGAAAGAAGACCTACTGTAACTGTTAGGCTGCTTCAGACTGTATAAATATATATATTACATATTATACTGTATATACACATATATTTAGTAGATTTAGGGTCTGCATACCCGAGCAGACTCTTTATGTTTTAATTGTTGCTTGTTTGTCAGTTTTTTTAATAAAACGACACAAAACAAATCTTGTGATTGTCTTCTAGCAAACTTACACAATACAGTCTATAAAGGTACTCTACAGACAGTATAAATAACTGTTAAAACTATAGATATAACTGTCTTTCTTCCTTTTTTTTGCATTATTGCTGATATTCTTACTAGTATTTTGTTGTGAGAGAAATATACAGTTTATCTAAACAGCTTGACAAAGTCTGGGATTCCCTTTCAGAGCATTATTGTTTGTATGAGCAAAATTTCATTTATTTATTCATTTAAAATGTTGTTACTGGTTAGTCTTTAATGTTGGGTTATACTAAACTAAACATGCTCCTTTATTAAATCTATAACTGGTAAAAACACATTATAGATATTACTAACACTTACACCGATCAGGTATAACACTGTGAGCAGTGAGAGGTGAAGTGAATAAGACTGAGTATCTCCTCATCATGGCACTTGTTAGTGGGTGGGATATATTCGGCAGCAAGTGAACATTTTGTCCTCAAAGTTGATGTGTTAGAAGCAGGAAAAATGGACAAGCGTCAGAACGTCTCCAAAACTGCAGCTCTTGTGGGGTGTTCCCGGTCTGCAGTGGTCAGTATCTATCTAAAGTGGTCCAAGGAAGGAACAGTGGTGAACCGGAGACAGGGTCATGGATGGTCAAGGCTTATTGATGCACGTGGGGAGCGATGGCTGGCCCGTGTGATCCGATCCTATAGACAAGCTACTGTTGCTCAAATTGCTGAAGAAGTTAATGTTGGTTCTGATAGAAAGGTGTCAGAATACAGAGTGCAGGACGGGTCAGGGCTGTTTTGGCAGCAAAAGGGGACCGACACATTATTAGGCAGCTGGTCATAATGTTATGCCTGATCAGTGTATATTAAATACAACTTTATAAACAGACTCAGATATATGGCTTTATTTCTAATGTAACTCTCAGGCACTGAGACCCCAAGCAGTAATGACCTCAGCCACACCCTCTAGCCCGGGTCTGGAGGACCTGAGGCCCATGTCACGGGGAATCACCATCATCCCCAGGAGCAGGAGCGCGTCTCGTTCATCCAGCCAAGACACTCAGAGGAGGAATAACCTCCAGTGTGACTCCGGTACTAATCCATGAGCAGATTATGAACCTTTCCATTCTGAGACGTTTTTCTTTTTCAGTTCTGACCAGAGATTCAGTAAGAAAGATGGTTTACTGGTCCATCACAAGTTTCCTGGTCCTTCACAGTTGAATATATTTCTGACTAAGGCAAATCATTTAAATAAAGAAAAATAAAATCCTTATCTTATCCTCCTGTCTAGCCTCGTCTGTGCAGTCGGTTGCTGATGAGAGTCTTTCTTCACTGGACATCGAGAGGATGCTCTTACAGAAAGTGAACGACAGAAAAGATGACTTGAAAGCAGCTTTCCGTGCTTTTGATGTGGAGAGCAGTGGCAGCGTCACTAAAGGGGAGTTTCGCCGAGTTATCGAGGGCTTCCTGCTGCCGCTCACTCGGTCTCAGTTTGATGGCCTGCTTGCAAAGGTGAGAAAGTTCTTTACTTTGTTTACTTCGAAAAATACACGCTGTTAAAAGTGAAATCTTTATCAGATATGGAATATGTATATGCCTTGCTCAAAATTGGAACGTGAAAATCCTTAATTTTTCTATCCTAGTTTTCACCATCAGGGTGTAGATCTTGGGGCAAGTGAGAAAAACAAATATGGACCAAAACATGATACTTGTTACATGGATTTCACATTTTTTAAATTGCTATGTAAATATAAATTACAATGTATCTACACTATAGAGTATGTCCAAAAGTATCTGGACACCTGACCATCACACCTATAGAGTACGTGGGCCTTACTGACACTGTGGGTTCTAAGCGTACAGTATAGGATGTGTTTGTTTGCTATAGTTTAACAATTTCCCTTCACCCAGGTGCCTTAACCTGTTCCAGTATAATGCCCCTGTGCACAAAGTGAGCTTGCCAAGGCTAGAGTTCTGACCTCAACCTCACTGAGCACCTTTTGGATGAACTGGAATACTGACAGCATCCCAGACCTCCTGACCCATATTCAGTGACCTCTTGCGTTCTTGTGGCTGAATTTCAGAATCTAGTGGAAAGCCTTAATAGAAGAGTGGCGGGTGTTATATTAGCAGAGGGGAAACATCTGAACATCTCCATCATTCTGGAATGGGATGTTCAGCACTTTTGGCCATATTGTTTTTTTTGTAATGTCCACTGGTACGTGATGTCCCACTTTAACTGTGGATGCATTGAGTCAAGTCAAACAAGCAAATTCTCTTGATTTTCTTCATCCAAAGTGTCAACGAAGGCAAAAAAAAAAAAACCCCTCATTACCATCATTTATCTAGATAGTAAAGTAGGCTTGATAATAAGCCTGGTAAGAACATTGTCATGGTTACAGTTGGTCATGGTTACCAGGCATACATGTTTCATATCAGCACAAAATATTTTTTTATTTAAAAAATGTGAAAGTACATTAAAAGTGTATTTTATTTTAGGTCCCAAAGAGACAGAATGGAACTATACCCTATGTGGAATTCCTAAAACAATACTGCAAGGTCTCATCGTCACCAATTAGGTATTGTGTGTGATTACAAGAGGCTTTTCAGCATGGTTAAATATGTTATTGTTCATAGGAACCTCTTTTGCTACACAGGAGCATGTCATGCTACAGAAGTGCCTCTGGGAGCAGAAGTCAGCGCAGTTGGCCGCTCGGAGAGCTGCAGCGCCGCTTAAAAGACAAGGTGTGAGATTTTTTTGGTTTGTCTGTTTATATAACACTTAGTATTTTAAACACACTTCATCAAATTGTTTTTTAATGTTGCTTTTAAAAAGATTGGCGGCAATGTGAAAAACATTACCAGGGCTTTTCGGCTGTTTGATTATAACCGGGACGGACAAATCCAGCAGCATGAAATGCGGAGAGTTCTGGAGAGTTACTGCTTTCCTCTGAGCCACCAGGAGTTCCACAGGTGCTCTTCTGGATCTTTGCTACTCTAATAGAACCAGTTAGATGTTTATATCAGTGTAGTAGTGTGGAGTGTGGAAGGAGTGGTGTGACATGTAAAGTATATATCATAATTTTTGTATTAATAGTTACAGCAGGGTCCAAAAGTCTGGAGCACTAGAGGAAAATGTTTTTAAATATTTTCTAATTATATTATTGACCACAACTTGAATAAAAAGGAGATTCTGTGGAATGTTGACATGAGTATTTGTTTCGTCCCCAGTTTGCTTTAAGGACAAGTTTGTGCAAAACTTTTGATCATTTTTAGGTGATCATAAATTCATCAGAGTGTCACATGAACACATGAGAAGAGATTAGACATCTGACGTTTTGTATAAAGTAGTTAACACTTGCATTTAAATAGGGACCTATTAGAAATACTGATACTGAACATCGACATTGTTTTAAATACTTTAAAATTCTAAACCCTTTTGTTTATTTCCAGTTCTAAATGGAAAAAAAATCCAGCTCCAGATTTTCAGTGGAGGCTCAGACCCCAAGATTTAATGTGGGACAAAATGTGCAAAAATAAAATGGACATTTCCTGTCAATGCTTGTTATAGCAGTTATCATTCAGTCACAAAGCACTTACACTGGAGACTCCTTAAAGAAATCACTAAAGAAAAGCTGCATCTTTTTACACAAATTTTCACCGTATCAATAATTATTTTCGTCTGTTTATTATTCGATTTTGTGGCACATACGTTATACCTTCTACCTTGGAGTATTAGAATAAGCGCATGAATATAAATCTACAGTTGAATCTACTGTTAGAGCTGCTGTTAAAATATAAATATATATAAATAATAAATAAATCGACATCTTTTGACCAATCAGAATTAAGCATTCAACGGGAGTTGTGATGAAATATATTTACATTCATACAGGTTGTGGTCACATTACAGCCCGAATAACTCACAGGTGATATCCTACAAAGAGTTTCTCGAGAAGCTTGGTGTTGATTGTGAGAACTATCGGAAAATTGCACCAGACTCCACAAAACTCGGTAATTTTTAATATAATGGCTCGTGTGTGAAGACTTCTAAAGATACTGTTGATATGATCTGATTTTATATGCAGATTAAATTAAATATCATTTTGCCCTAAATAAATAATGTTGCACTTTATGTTAAGCCGTGAGAATTTATTACTTTTTTGTTTTAAACCCTTTTAAGCTTTGAACTGGGATGCAGCTAACCGGACTAAAGCAAGACCCAAGAGCAGGACATCAGCTTGGGAGACTTCCTCTGTGACCCAGTATAGTTTAGATGAAATCCACACCATGTTTTTGAAGAAAGTGAGAACCTGATACATTAACGTTCACTAAAAATAAAATCAAATAAAATCTCTTAATGACAAAATGTCCTGGAGTCAGAATAAACAGTGTGTATTTTGTGCTACAGATGAGTGTAAATTATGCCGTTGTGGAGAAAGCACTTCAGGCATTAGATATCACAGACAGTGGTATTGTGTCATATGATGACCTGAAGTCTGTCTTGAGCAGTTTCCTTTTTCCAATCAATCACAGCTCATTTTTGGGCCTCCTAAACAGGTATGAGATTGATTTGTAGTGGTGTAATATCAGTTTATTCTGCACAAATACATGCCATTTTGTCCAACCGTAGATTTGGAGTGAACCCTGCCGAGCTGGTACAGTGGAGAAAGTTTATTGCTCTGTTCAGGGAAGAGGGGCAGATGTTACCTGCTGTGTGAGTCAAAGTCATAACATTTCTGCTTCTGAAACTCAGATCATCAGTTCACTTAAATCACTGATTTTAATAATCAAGCTAAGATGATTTTTGTTTAAGTAACTTTTTTTTCTGACTTTATTAGGAAAGACGCAGGTCCTGCTGCCTCTAAGCTATCCAGTGTTGAAGAAGTCTTGCCAAGGTTACGAGAACAGATCCTTGAAGTGCTTCCTCATCTGAAGAGAGCCTTTCTAGTGTTTGATGAGGTTTGTGAATGGCTTTTAAATGTAAGGACACAAGACTAACTACATAAAAAAGCTCCACTAAAATCCTTTACAGCTGTTAATAGAACCTGACATTGCATTCTTTTCTATGTTTGTTCATTTTCCTTTTGCTTTTCCTGACTTCTCCATCCCCAGCCACGGTTTTCAGCTCCTTCTGTGAGATATAACCTCTCCAGTGGGTCTTTATTTATTTGTTCTTTCTTTCTTTCTTTCTTTCTTTCTTTACTATATTTCATTCTCTAATCTTAGTTGGTTAAGCTCCTACTATGTTTTGTTATATAATTGTGTGTGTGTACACTAGTTTATTTTTTTCCTCCAGAACAGAACTGGGCTGGTCAGTCGGGGTGATCTGCGGAGGCTACTGGAGAGTCTGTCCTTCACTCTAACAGATGAGCAGTTCAGAGGACTGACAGATCTCCTCCATGTGCCACACTCAGGATCTATCAGCTATCAAGACGTCCTAGACTTTTTTCAGAAGGAAAGACCAGCAGAAGTGGTATGGTAAACTTTTCAGCTTTTTTCAGCTATTTATTCTGCCATTTATTGTGAACAGGCATGTCTGGCCATGAATGAGCACTGCTGTAGTCTGTGTCTGTGTCTGTACCAGGTTCGGGAACAGATCAGCGAGTCTACAGAGAAGCCAGAGGTTCATACCCAGCATACCGCTCAGTCTCCATCAGCTACAGCAGCCTGGACTGTAGTGAGTGCACTTTTTATTATAAATGACTTAAAACAACCAACACTTTATCAGAATGTGCTGTTGTGGGTGGTAACAATAATAACATCACTTGGTTTATTAGTCAGTGTCACAAGACTATATTTTTTTCAAGATAATGTCTAAACCATTTCATGTGATTTATAGGTGGAAGCAGTTCTTAAGGAGCAGCTATCTGAACATTATGCTTCACTGATGTCATCTCTGAGCGAGACAGACCCGAATCAGAGCTTCACTATTCCTCCTGAAGACCTGAGGAAGCTCCTCCAGCAGTATGGACTAGCACTGTCTGACAGACACTTTAACAAGTGGGAGACTCTTTACGTTACCCTTGTGCTAACACTACATCAGCATGGATGCTTACCATGGCCATATTTCTCTCTGTTTTCTTTCTCCAGGCTCTGTGAACCTTTTATGGAGTCTGGAGCGGTGAATTATAAGCTGTTATTGACCAGCCTTGGCATGTCCATGTGGAACGGCAAGACAAAGAGTATAAAGAAGGGTCTTGACTTGACTGAGAGGTTGGTTCAAGACGTATTTAGGAAAAGAAAAACACATCCAGAGAGAATGATCTCTTTAGTCTGTCTTAAAGCACACGCTGGAGCAATGAAACATTTCTACTCATGTAATTCATGGTTACAGAAATGAGAGCGCCGACGTTAAAAAGCAAGCTGTGGTGAACGTTGTTCTGAAGAAGCTCAGAGAAAGGTTGCAGATGCGTGGACTCACACTTCAGCAGTGTCTGATGGACACCAGTAGAAACTCTGCATCAGTACTTGACCTGAGAGACTTCCAGAAGGTATGGAAATGATCTCAAACTGCCAACTTTTTATAGTCGTACCTTTCAAATTGTATGTAAATCCCTTGTGGAATGCTGCTTTATCTTTATCTTAGATTCTGGATGATTGTAGAATTTCCCTGCAAGCACCACAATTTCAGGCTCTCGTCCAGTCTCTTGGCTTCTTCAATGGACCTGTCTCTTTTTCAGACTTTATAGACAAATATGAAGGTATGAGGTATAAATCAAGCTGTATTAAAACATTCTGACCAGGAAGTGCAAAAATTATCTTCCCTTTTTCCACACAGGTGCTTTAGCTAAAGAACACATCGAAGAGCATCAAACAATCACGAATAACGTTAAAGCCGTGAGCTTTATGTCTGCAGAAGACTGTTTAAATCAGCTTGAGGAACGCATCAAAGAACATCACAAGGTAGCACGCTTCCAACAAATGATTTAATCTGTTTTTTATTTAATCCATTTGTCTGGTTTTAATTTAATCTGCCTTTAAATCAGAAATGATTCATTGTATAAATCACTTGAAATATTGAAATAACTCGTTATCTTCTCACAGGATGTTTTAACAGCGTTCCGACTGATGGACAGAAACAGAGATGGGCTGGTGAACTACAGTGACTTCAGAGTGCTTTTTGACAGCCTGGGATTCGTGACTAAAGAAAAAGAGTATCAGAGATTGCTTGAGCTGCTGGGATTTAAGCCTGGCTCTACTCTTAACTACGCTGAGTTCTACAGCAGGATTCGGTCTGACAGGAAGATCGGCACTAATCTCATCACTAGTATGACGTGAGCACTTCAAACTTTACCTGTTCTGAAATATCTACATTTCTGTGTAATGTAATGTCAATGTCATATAGCGTTCTTATGTATCCAGAGCTGACCAGTTACTTGACCGAGCTTGTGAACAGGTTCATGCTTATCTGGTGGCCACTGCACACACAAGGGGGTCCGAGCTATCCAAGGTGAATAACGCGATCATTTAAACTCCTCTTACTGGCTTTCTATAATTCTGTGAGAGTTATAATTGTTGCTGTGTGATTGATGATTGAAAGGGTTTTAAAAAAAAAAAAAAAAAAAGTAAAAAATTTACAAAGCTAAACACAGATTACTACAAATTTCTACTTTTATTCAAAGCCTTTGCTTTTTATCATATCTGCATTAATGGAGACAGGGATTAACGGATGTTTTTAAAATGAATAGTTTCACATGTATGTGTCTTGACAGGCTTTTAACCAGTATGGTGAAGATAGTGAAAGCAAGATCACCAAGAATGATCTGAGGTGTATACTTTACAAGTACTACTTGCCCATTACTCCAAGAGAATTTGAGAAAATATGGGCAAGGTAAGGAATAATTCTGGTTCAATGATAAGTAAAGGATACGTACTCGATGGTGTGTGTCGTTGGTGGAGCGATGGTGTGGTGTGATGCCCTGAAGTTGATTATTTTTATACTTCTTATACCTATGTATTTATTAAAGAATGGCACATTGTGTATTTCAACGATATTTAATGTACTTTTATATCCATTTATATTCGTATAATAACGTGAAATATCCACCAATAAACAATCACTTGGGATTATTATGGGAGATTATTATAAATTCAATTCAATTCAATTCAATTTTATTTGTATAGCGCTTTTTAACAAAGAGCATTGTCTCAAAGCAGCTTTACAGAACATAAAAAAACAATAAACATACAAACAAACAGTCCTAGATGTTAGACAAAATTTTCCCTAGTGAGCGAGCCTGAGGTGACTCAGGCGACTGTGGCAAGGAAAAACTCCCTCAGATGGTATTAGGAAGAAACCTTGAGAGGAACCAGACTCAAAAGGGAACCCATCCTCATCTGGGTGACACACGGAGAGTGTGATATGAACAATGTCCTTTCTGCATTAGTTGTGTGATGCAGATACAGCATGTGTAGAATGTTATGTGTAAAATGTCCACAAACAGTCATAACCTCATCACCTTTTCTTTTTTTTTTTTATTGAAGTTAATGAATTTAATGAGTCAAAAAAAGCCTCTTGTTATTCTACAAGAAACTTCAAGCTCTCCATCCTGAAGATACCGGAGACTCCTTACCAAATGCTGAATAAACAGTTATTTCACAGAAAACCATATTAGCAATTCTACACATTTTTAATCTGTTTATATGTAGCATCTACCACACAGGTTTCTGTTGGTAACAGAGCTGCTGTTACAGAAAACAAATCAGTTCTCTCTGACCAATCAGAATTAAGATCAGAACAGCACTGTAATATAAATATCGCTTCGGGACAGAGAAACTGATGTCAGGCACGTTATATCCAGGTACGATGATGATGGGAAAGGATACATCACTCCGACAGAGTTCCTGAACAAGCTGAATATCACACCGCATGAGTCTACACAGTGCCCTGTGGGAAAGACCATCTACAGAACAACCTCACAGAACCTTCTAACCGGGGCAGAACTCAACAATCTAAAGTGAGTAACCTGTCTAGGAAATCCTGATGTTTTTTTCTGTAAATTTCATCATTACTGCCATATAACATAGACTAAAATAACAATTGTGCCTCTTTATAGGGAGTGTTTAGTGCTTAGCTTTGAGGATGTGCGCCAAAGTCTAACGGAACTGGATAAGATGGGAGGTGGTCATGTGACCGCGATGGACCTGTTGGTTCTGTTAAAGACACATGGGTTCCAGATAGAGGACCATCAATTATTGGGTCTAATCAACAAGTACTTCAAAGTTCCACAATAAAAACAATTGATAAAAAAGACGTTCAATTCGATAAAATTCAATAAAAAAAATTTATATAATATCTTAGAATAATTGCGTATCAAACATAGATGTTCTAGGGATAAGAATGAGCTCATTCTACTCTACATCATTATCTTCTCCTGCTTTTTCCTGCAGCCTAGGGCTTGATGTCTGTAAGCTGTCATACCATGATTTCCTGAACCGTATTGCTGGGCCAAAGGTCAGCTGCAGGTCTGGTATGGCGTCTCCAGTCAGTCCATCCGTGATATCTTCTGTATCCGGAGATAGTGTAGAAAATCTCAGCCCTGACAGAGCCTTACAGAGGGTCAGAGAACTAGTCACAAACTCTTTGGATACTCTACCTAAGGTAGGAACTAATGATTGAATTTGTCTTGGACTGAATGGCATGATACAGAACTGGGAAGCTACTTTTTGCTCAATCAGAGTAGCCATGAGATTGCTAATGACAAATCAAACAGCATCTGAATAATCACTTTTCTGGTGCTTTTATAATCCTAGGCATTCACCACGTTTGATAAGAGTAGAAATGGCAAGATCGCTCAGACAGAGTTCCGGCGAGTGCTGGACCATTTTTGCATCAAGCTCTCCGACGTGCAATTCAGACACCTGTTAGCTAAGCTGTCTGTCAAAGACGAGGAAAGCAAGGTGGACTGGAAGCAGTTTCTACACGTCTTCAATCTTCATAACCAAGAGGTAAAAATATAGAAAGATGTAATGGCACAAATGCATTTGATAGATTGACTGACATGGAGGTGCAGTCAGTAACATCATGTTCAATCCTGAGCTTGGGTTACTCATACATCTCTTACTCATGTTCTCCACATCTTTATGGGTTTCCTCTGGGTTCTCCTGAAGATAAAACAATCAATGTAATAGACCGATCCTCCATTACATCAAGATGTACTTATTTACCTCATTACAGACATCTGAGGAATGGCTGGAGAAAATCAACAAGGTACGCTTCCCTAACCAGACACATCTTCTGCCGATCGGTGATGTACTAGGACGGATCCAGGAGGTCGTTTCGGCTCGCATTTATACCATCACCAAAGAGATGATGGATTTAGATTACGCTGGTGTAAATATGATCTCAAAAGTGAACTTCAGGAACATCTGTGACCACCACTTCATGAGACTCACCGATGAACAGGTGAGTGCATGACCATATCTACATTTAAAATGTAAAATATTACTAAACTAATAGCTCTATATTCGCTGTCCCCAACAAATAAGCTGTAAACCTGACCTTTCAGTTTGAAGCTTTGTGGAAAATGTTGCCAACCAATACATTTGGAAACCTGGATTACCGTGAGTTCCTGAAGAAGTTCAGTAGAGAACCGGGAGATCGGGGAAATACCAGAGGATCACCTTCTCCCAGTCCAGAGTGTTCACCTGTTGCTGTCCCGCAATGCCCCAAAACTGCACCATGTAACCTCGGGAGAAGCAAGGTGTTATCATATATCTCTTTGTACACACATACCTTAATATAATTCTATTGAAAAAAAACTTTATCTTTTTTAGATTTTCACATGTGTGAGGCTCAAGTACTTTGTTTTGAACAGATCTGTGTACAGAATCATTATTAACAAGGTTCACTGAACTAAACCATTTTCTTTCCAGTCATTTAGCCCCGACCAGCTCAGACCTTCCTCTTCAGTCTGTGGTCAGTCTACAGTGAGCACTTTATTGAACTCTGAAGCTGTAGAGAGGAGACTGCGCTCCCAGATCCGGTCCTGCTGGCGTGAGGTTCAGAGGAAGTGCAGGGAGGCTGACACAGTGAGCAGTGGGGAGATTGATGTAGAAATTTTCTTAGGTATGGCTAAATTAATACTGTGGGGCAAATGTACTGCAGTAACACCATAGATTTCATTTCAGAAGTTCACAAAGATGTGGTGGCTTCCTGCTGGTGGTACTAGCCTTCACCCTCACTGGTTTATAACTGTAATGTTACATAAGAAGTATCTGGTGGCTGGGATTTGGCAAATGACCTAGCTAGAAGAAATGGGAGGGAGGGAGGAAGGAAGGAAGGAAGGAAGGAAGGAAGGAAGGAAGGAAGGAAGGAAGGAAGGAAGGAGCATTCTCGTTAGTCAGTTTTCAGCTTTGTGACCATGTTTTGAGATCATGTAGGTGGTAGTGTAGAAGAAATACTGATTCCCAAACATCATGATCAACTCCTCTCATTTGTTCCTGTGGCTATTAGATTATTAAATAAAGAGTCTGTTTAGCCATCCAACCCTTTCTTGTATGCAGAAATCAAAACATGCTACCTTTGGCAGGAACCCAACAGTGCTCATTGCCCTGAAAACACTGAAGCACGGTGTTGATAACATCATGTTGAGAGTTACTTTGGTGTCTTGGTTTTTTACTCTGACTAATGCCCTATTTAACTTTATACTTTACAATTTTTTTCTCCATGTTTCTATACTTCTGTTAAGCTGCTTTGGGACAATGTCCATTGTTAAAAGCGCTATACAAATAAATTGAACTGAATAAATTGAATATTTACCCTGACTTCTGTTTCTAGAGAGATTCACTTATTTTGAATAATAGGGTTAAGGACCAGAATTTTGGGGATTTTTTAAATAATGAAACCCTGATTAGTATTTTCCTTTGGAGGGAAAGCTGCATCTCAGGATACCTTCAGTATGCAAGTGGAGTTTCTTTGTACAGTCTGTTTACACTGCCTACAGAATTATGGTTATTCACCATGGTGTAAATGTCCACAGGCATACTGGAGGATTTCCATATTAGCCTTACCCATGCTCAGTTTGAGCAGCTGTCTGACAAGTACAACATCAGAAGCAAGGAGTGTCTTTCCTACCCAGAATTCCTGCAGCACTTTGTGCTCACGCTCAAACCTCAAGCCAACACTTTCAGCCGTAGACGCAAGCTTCACATACCTTCAACGGTAAGGCCATGTTACTCGCGTCTGAGATTTTTATCTCCATATTATCAGGGTTGGAATCAGCTTTTTTATCTATAATATGTCTCTGTCTCTGTTCTCCAGATGAGTTCAGGGCCGCTGAGTAAGCGGTGCATTGAGACCTTGCTCAGGCTGTGTCCTTCTGTCCAGCTTTCCTGGAGGACCTTGAAGCAGGCGTTTAACTCCTGTGACAAGAAACGCACAGGAAAGATTTCTCTTCAGGATTTCAGAAAAGTAGTTAATACTGTCCTACTTTTAATTAACTCTTAAATTTCTTATTATCCTCCTGCATCACACTGTGTATTATATAAGATACTGTTTATTATGGAATATTTAGCACACAGTAATGATTTTTTTCTAACAGAGTGTCTTGTTGTTTGTAGTGCCATGCATTTTTATTATTTTTTATTTTGATGGTATGAGGCCCAGGCTGGCACAAAATGCATATATCTTACCTCTTTAATCTTTCTTAATAAGCTGCACTAATTTTTGTCGTCTCAACAGGTTTTGAGGCAGTACGACATCAATCTCTCAGAGGAAGACGTCTTTCATCTTACATCGTGCTTCGATAAGAACATTTCAGGACAGATTTCATACAATGAGTTTCTGAACATTTTACAAAAATGAATGCATAAAATAGCATGAGAGTGCGCAGGGGTGGACAAATCAGTAGACAGGAACGTGTCTGGGTTTGTCTCGATGCTGATTGCCGTGAGGAACCTTGATGTAACTTTAGTATGCTCAACGCCTTCTGATCCCACCGCCTGCTGCACTACACACAGCAGAATTCTTATTGTTTGCTGTGAAAGAGGGAATGGGATGCAGGCTTGAGACAACTCTCAAAAAGATTCTTTATTATTAATACATTTTATTCGCTTTTCAGTGATTTTATCTCACACACAGCTCTCTCTCCTGTGGCTCTCATCTCTCTCATCTTTATCTTTGCTGCCGCTCACTGAAACACAGAACACTCGTTAAGGTGTGTGATCCTTACCACTCACTTTTCCCAGCTCCGCCCTCCATTCACAAACTGGGTCACAGAGTATCCATATTAGGACAACAGATATCTTACATATACTCAATACAATATCTACAGTATCTTTTAATATGCTACCTTCAATAGAACCAAGGAAGACACTTCCTTATAAAAGGATCATGACTATAGAAGTATATTTTAGATACATGTTTGTGTCTGTGTTGAAGCGCATAACTAGGTAATGACTGTAAGGCAGTATATGTTATTGCATTATGTTAGCTACCATTTTTAGCCAAGTCAGTCTGGGAAATGAAAACATGTGACTGACCAAACCTATTGAATCTTGCACTTAGTCGGTGAGTTAGATAATGGATTTATGATTTTTCCAGCCTTGGTATGTTCTGTTAGCTTTTTTAATAAAAAAAATAAATAAATAAAAAAAATAAAAAAAATCACTGCAATGAAACAGCATTAAAATTTGTTTATTTCATATTTGGGAATTTCTGAATTTCAGGTAAATTTCAGAGTTGTTTAAATGCCATTTGGACTAATTTAATAAAGTAAAATTAAAATAAATAAAAACCTTTCTGTGTTGTCAGTGCTTATAGTCAGTTAGAGTGACCCCTGTGTGAGGTCCAGCTTTGCCCAGGCTGACTGGAGAGTGATACACAATGACATGCTGGGTCACTGAGTTCACTAGTGATGATTTACATGAAATGGGTTTAAAGGAACCATGGACTAGTATCGTTTTTCACTGGTAAGTGTGTAAGGATCATATAACAACATAAAGCAATACCATACAGTGACACCGTAAAGGAGAAAGAACTTATTTTAATGATTCAATATTACGTGGGGTTCAAAGTCAGCAGTCGGGCCGTGACTCTGTTGCATAAGTGTTATTGAAGATAATGTGAACCGCCGTGAACTTCCTCCTCATTCAAAGCGACATGCTGAGAGAAACATGCTTGAGGAACATGCTCACCTCTAATACCAAGTGGAATATTTCCTTTGCTGGATGTGGGTTTTTGGGAATTTATTATTTTGGAGTGTACAGTTGTCTGTTGGAAAGGGCTCACCATCTGATTCAAAGTTCCAGAAGAATTTGTGGTGCTTCATCCGGAGCACTGATAGCAGCTATGATAGTGTGCGAAATGTCACCAGGTAAGAGATAACATCAAATATATATACCGTACATCAGGTTTATACACACACCAGCAGCCTTAATGGGAAAAGCTGCTCATTCATGTAACTATCAGCCAATCATGCAGAGAGATACAGGTCAAGAGCTTTAATTCATTTTCACTTAAACATCAGAATGGAGGAAAATGTGATCTCAGTGACTTTGACCATGGCATTGTTAATGGCTTCAGAAACTGATGATCTTTTACGATTTAACACTAGAGTTTATGGAATGAAAAAATAAATTCAATTTAAAATTGAGAAAAAAACCAACCCAAAAACCCCACAGGCGATGCATAGAAAACAACATTTTTAGAAGAATCTTTAGTATATAAATACAGCCCACTCTGAAAGTACTGGAAAGGCTGAAAGCCATTTTCCTTTTGTTTGCTTCACACTGAAGACACTTGGGTTTATGTTTAAAAGATGAAGTAGAGACAGTAGATCAGAGTCTTAGCTTTCATTTCCATCTTCATGTGTAAAACTATGATTTGTAGTGCTGTGATGTGACTTTTTATATTTCACATATTTAAGGTTCCTCGGTTGTCCTTCTGCAGGAACCTTCAAGGTCCTGTGTAAAACTCCACCAAAGAGTATCAGAAAGCCTTCAAGATGAAACTTTCTCCCCCTTAATTTAACAAACTCTTAATGAAAAAGGACGTGTTGTATTTGACTGAGGGTAGTGTAGAAACTCCAGAAGGGTTGATGATGTAGTATTTCCCATTTCATCACTGTTGACACTCTTAGTTAATGATTTAACGTCTGTCATGTTAAACGGTAACCACCAAAATAACAAACTTTATCATCTGTGAATGAGTAGGCTTGTTGTGTTATTTTTTATTTTGAAGCGAAGTGCTGTGAAAATCTGATGGCAATAGCCAAAGAGGCTCGAAAAGGCATGCTGAGTTCCATGCATCCATCCTTTAACCTGTTGAAGTTAACCAGGCAGCTGATGGTCCGAGATCTGCCTGATAACGCTCACCTCCTTGCCAGTGGGAAACTGTGTGTGTCGCTCACACGGCTTTCAGATTGGAAGAACGTGCTGGTGTCTGAGTTCACCAGTAGAGATGATCTCATCCAGGTGAACTTAACTCTCATGTAAAAAAGGATGAACATGATTGTTACTTTACATGTAGAAGTATTAAATGCCACAAAATACCACGGTGCACTGTTAAGCTTTAATACTGATCACATTTTTTACATTATTGTGTTTTGCCCAGGCTTTATTTTGTAGCTGTTTTTTCCCTGTGTACTGTGGAGTGGTGCCACCTCGCTATCAAGGCATTGTAAGTACTAAACAAATTAGCAGTCTAATTCTTTACCTGAGCTGTATACTATAATTACTAATACTACTGCATATTTACACCGATCAGCTATAACACTGTGAGCAGTGCCAGGTGAAGTGAACAAGACTGAGTATCTCCTCATCATGGCACCTGTTAGTGGGTGGGATATATTCGGCAGCAAGTGAACATTTTGTCCTCAAAGTTGATGTGTTAGAAGCAGAAAAAATGGACAAGCGTAAGGATTTGAGCGAGTTTGATGAAGGACCAAATTGTGATGGCTAGATCACTGGATCAGAACATCTCCAAAACTGCAGTTCTTGTGGGGTGTTCCCGGTCTGCAGTGGTCAGTATCTATCTAAAGTGCTAAAATTGCAAAAAAGAAGTTAATGCTGGTTCTGATAGAAAGGGGTCAGAATACACAGTGCAGGACGGGTCAGGGCTGTTTTTGCAGAAAAAGGGGGACCAACACAATATTAGACAGGTAGTCATAATGTTATGCCTGATCAGTGTATATTAAATACAACTTTATAAACAGACTCAGTTATATGTTTAATAAACTTTAATCTACTTTAACGTTCACATGTACACCAACTTATGAAATACCTTCCAGTCAGAGATGCTGTCCCTTTTCAGCGCTATGTGGATGGTGCTTTGAGTGACAGCACGCCGTATTCCAGTCTAAAGAATACCATCACTGTCTCTCCATTCTCTGGTGAAAGTGACATCTGTCCAGATGACAACCCAGTCTACTGCCAGGAAGTGAGACACTGCAACATGAGCCTTAATGTCAACTTGGCTAACGTGCACCGTGTAGTCCAAGCGTTTTTCCCACCAGAACCTGAGGTAAACTACAAATATGTTCAAATTTAGTTTACTCACATTATTCACAGCATGTTCGTCTCGTACTCACAGGGTCGGGGGTTTGATCTCCACCCTATGTGCGTGGAGTTTGCATGTTCTCCCTGTGCCTCAGGGGTTTCCTCTGGGTACTCCGGTTTCCTTTCCCAGTCAAAAACATGCTGATTGGCATCTCGAAATTGTCCATAGTGTGTGAATGGGTGTGCGAGTGTGTGTGTGATTGTGCCATGTGATGGGTAGGAACACCATCAGCAGGGTGTCCTATGCTTTGGGATAGACTCCAGGTTCTCTGTGATCCTGTGAAACGGATAGATGGATGGATGTGATGTTCAGTGATATTGGCATGCTGCTCTGTTTTCACTTTGTTTAATGGTTTCCTACCCACAATGCTGTTTGACTACCTGCTATTACTGATGCCAGTGGGAATTAGCTTTTGCTCCATGTCTCCCGAAAGACAGCAGTGAGGCAGTGGGTTCGAATTTAAAGCTGTCTCACCTCTTCATCTGTGCACGCTACTCACGCACATCAGGTTCTAATAAAACCACCATCACTCTTCTCTCACAGAGAGCTAACGAGTTGAGTAGAATCTCTGCCATGACTCTTATGTTTGAGGTCTCTGACTTTATTCTCTCCAGTAAACCACCAACACCAATGTAACCGTGCCAGCAACATCTCCCTGTGATATCAGCGCAGGAGACAACCGCTAACTAACAAACTAGTGGCAGGAACACTTTGCACATCACAAATATTTCAATATAAACACATTTAAACACGTGTTTCAGACTGGATTTTTCCTTTATGTTTAATTTTGAGTGACTGGTTGTTCTGGTCTCAGGTTATGGCAGAGATCTGTCACAACGGATATAAAGATGCGCTCGTGTTTCTGAAGGAAAATGGTACGTACTGTATACAGATATAAAATAGATCTTTATCCTGACGGTGTTTTGCGCTTAGTGAAACACAATCTGTCTGATTTCAGATCTTTTAGGACAGGACTCCCTTATGACTGAACTTCTACTAAATCGCAGACAGAGCTGTGTGTTAGATAAGCAGGAGGTGAACCTGCTGCCTGTGTCCGTCCAGAAAGGTATTTCAGTTGTTTACTGACTACAATGACAAATCTGTTCAGGCTGTTAGTGAAATTCTGGCTTGTTTCTGTCCCTTAGTCTTTTCTCAGGCTTGTACAAAGAAAGATGAATGGAAGAGAGAACTACTTCTAGTGAAGTTGCTCACATCCACACTGATGGTGTGTGTTTTGCCTGTAGAGGTCGTCTGCTTCATGCTTCTGAGGTAAAATGACTAATCCACCAATATATACACCGAAAGGAGAAAAGAATCTGATCATGTGTAAGATGGTGTTATAGAAAAAATCTTGATAAAGCTATTAATTAAAGACAAACGGATCAGATCATCTTTCTAAAAACGCTTAATTAACAAGTTGTTAAATGTCTAACTATTACTCAGACTTGCTGGCTGGATGATGGAGAAGGCATCTGATCGTCTGTGCTTACAGGAAGTCACCGCGCAGATAAGGTGTGGATGAAACTGTGCTGTAAAAGGTTTTTATACTGCATATTTGTCAAACTTCTGTAAAATGGCTACTCTGGATTAAATGCTTGCTTTTTTTTTTTTTTTTTAGCATAACACCACTGAAGGTTTCGACTCTACATCCTTAGGTCTACCTAACCAGGTCATCGTCAGTCCACGATCACGTCCAAGTCCGTTCCTGGATCATGTTGTAACTTTTTTTGGATCATGGGTGACGATACACACATACACCATGCACAAAAATGGACTAGGCAGCAAAACAGGAAAAGCAAATAAATATTTACACCCACCTGCTTCTCTTAAAGTGTTTTTTTCCCCCTAGTAAGGTAACTGCAATTAGTAATAAAGGACTATTGTGCTGAAGATTCTCATTACACCTGAATAAGTTGAACACAATAAAATTTTAATAGAGGGGAAATGCAATCATGTTTATAATAAGAGTAACAAAATAGCACCAAGAGTATTTTATATAAACAGTAAAAGAACAATAAATCAATGCTTTTAAAAATTCACACAGTACCATGCCTCATAAAAACGGTGTGTTACAGTACTTGAGAAGGCGGCGAGACCGTCTTTGACACACATTGTGAATTCATGTCACAGGAGAAAACTACTCCACAAATACCAATAAACACCACCAGTAGTCACATGATCGTATCTGTATGCTCTTTTAGAAACGCACCTTGAGGGATTAACTGTGGTGTCTTTGCTTTGATTACAAGAGATTTAAATCATTTCACCTATGCTAACGTCCTATTACACCATCTTTTTATATAAAATGGGGAGATCCATAATCCTTAGTTTCCATGCTGAGCTACAGAATGGCTTCCAGGCAGAGAAAAGTGTGCATATATTTTGCACAAGCAAAAAAAAAATTTTTTTTTTAACATTTAAGCAAATCAAACTACATACTGTTCAATCTTAAAAGTCAAGTATGAGTCCCTGATATCACATGAAAAACTGCATCAGTGCTTATACACTAAGCAAAAACAAATATGTTTTGGACACAGTATACACAAAAAAAAAAAAAAACACAAGCTCAGTTTCATAGAAATACTACTTTCTAAAATGTCTACTTCAAATTCATGGCAAAGAAATTAAAAAGGAATTTGTATTCGTATCTCTTCTCAGATGAAGAGTGTTTCAGTCTTCAGAACTGAGGTACAGTTTAGAGTTATTGTGGGCAGCAGGTGACTGAAGTAGCTGTTTCTGCTTCGAATCATACTCGTCATCCTGTTGCTGTCGCCGAGTGACGCGGCAAACATAACGGTCATATTATCGGTCAAAGGTAACAGATTTTAAACAAATCAACAAGCTGAAAAGTCAGTGCACAGATTGAGAGCGCTCCTGAACTGAGAGAAGCTGGTGAGAGGCACTGCACGAGATCTGTGGATGAACACAGGTGTCAAGTCCCTTACTGAGATGACGGTCCGGTTCATACGGCCTCCGTCTGCGCTTGTGACGAGCTGCCGATCTCGGGAATCTGATCTGCGAAGGAATTGGTCATCCACTGGCCATCTGGAAGCTGGCCCACTGCGTTGGGATTCCTGGGCTCCTTCTCTACTGCTTCTGAAGCGCAGACAGACAAATCAGTAAGTCATGTACTGCTACAACTTTTGGTATTCCCGAGGTGCCAACAGTGATAAAAAAAAATCTGAGCAGGAAGACAAGAAAAAAATAAATCTGACCACAGAAATCCCCAGAGTGGACACGCTCCATACTAAGCGATCAAATATGTATTAGATGAATTTGTAAATATTCATTTTATGCTTTATCCAAAGTCTCTGCTGAACAAGGGGTGTGATGTGGGCAATGAACAAAATACACATAAGAACATGAGAAACTCTGACAGTAACTAAAGCTCAGGACCCTGGAGCTGTGAGGTTCTAACACTACACCCTAAGGTCAGAGGTTCAATCTGCAGCACTAACAATCTGCCACTGATGTGCCCTTGAGCAAGGCCCATAACCCTGTCTGCTCCAGGGGTGCTGCATAATGGCTGACCCTGCACTCTGACCCCAAATTCCTATCATGCTTGGATATGCAAGGAAAAGAATTTCACTGTGCTGTGGTGTATATCTGACATTGCTTTCTTTTCCTTCTTCTTCCATATTAAAGACCAGTAAATACATTAATATACACAAATACAAAGTTTTCAGGTGTATCCCATATCACCACTGCGAGGGGTCAAAAATTATAAATGTTATGCTTAACTCTTACATGTTGGCACCTCAGTCAGTCATTTACCATCACTCTAGTAACCTAGACTTATTAAGGCTTCGGTTCATCATCCTTCAGGTAACAGAAATAGTAATTAACCTGCTTCTCCGGAAGCGAAGGCACAGTGGCCGTTGCCTTCTGCCATTCCTGGTTCCCTGTACGCCCCTCCATACGCAGCTTCGTAGCCAGGATCATAATTCTCCTCCTTGATGGCCATTCTCTTAGCATCCTCTGCAGAAAACAGGGTTTATAGTTCATTATTGTGGAAAATGTTAGAGAATGTTAGCATTCACACACTGTATATGACATCATGTGGAAGACATGCACGAACCTTTAGCCATGCCAAGATCGAACGTGTAATTGACTTCCTCGATTTCTCTCGGTTTGGCCACACCCTTGAGTTGGTCTCGGAGTTCTCTGAGCTTGATGTAGAAGTGCACTTTGTCCTGAGCTCGAGGGAACTGGGCACAGCGGGCACTCGAGGAGGGCATCAGATACAGTGCCTAAAGGCACACAGAGGTGTACAGCTGTTACTCTGATCAGCTTGAAATGAAAAGTGATCTGATTTACATTTCTATTCTAATCGTGTCCTACCGTGTCTGAGTCAGGAATCTTGAGAGGCTGTAAACCAAATTCCAAAGTTTTGGGCTTTTTCCCGAATATCTCTCTACAGAACATTTCATATATACCTTCAGAAAGAAGAAGGTTAATGTTAGAAAGACGCCATGACGTCATGCTCCGAGTGACATATGATTCAATCCATACATACTTACATTTCCCATTGAAAACTGCTATGAGAGGTTTAAAATTTTTAATCTTCTCCACTAAAATCTTGCCACCTTCTCGAAGCTCTTTACTGCATCAGAAAGCAAAAGCCAAGTTGAAGAAAAGACCGTAATAAACCAAGTTTTATATTATTCTCAAGCATTTGTACAATACACAGTTTGCATCATGATGTACAGTTTTGCCCACAAACTGCCAGCAATACCGTAGTGTTGCATTCATTAAAAAAAAAAAAAAATAAATAATAATAATAATAATAATAATAATATTAAACTTGTAAAAAACATAATCGTAACTATTAAAAACATTTCAAGTAAACTTTTTAAAAATTTTACAATTTACATTAATCACCGATTTCTATCCTGCCAGCTCCAGTTATATAAATGATTATTTTAATAAAAAGATCACGATATCTCAGTATACTACATCATAAAGCTGATCTTGACTACTTATAGATAAATATTGAATTATTTTATAGTCATATCACCTTTTTAAAAATCATCAGAACAGGGAAGATGCTGTTTTTTCTTTTTCGATCTTCTAAGTTACCATTTATTATAAAATTATTATTATATTATTAATATAAATGTATTGTAACTTCTGGAATGCGTTCATTTATGGCATTTTATTAAAAACTGATCACTTAAATGGCTCGTGTTGCATGAATGTGTTTGTCCTTACACGTGCTTACTCTTATAATAAATTGAAAGAATAATACCTGCAAAAAATTATCTAGCGAGGCTAAATTGTAAAAATCCTTAAATTGACAAAATTTCTCAAAATATATACACTCCATTTTCTCTTTCTTAGCAATAGAGGAGGGTTAAAGCTGCGTATAAGAACAAACAAAGACCTGGTCTAACAGAGGAACGCGTGCAGATGAAGATAATGACTGCTGTCATATTAAGAGATTGTGTTAATTGTGAGCGTTTAAACACACTTGAGCATCGGTCATACCTTGAGAGATCCTTGCTTCCTGGTGTTGCTCTCGCCACCATGTTAGTGAAGCCAATGCCGTATTTCTCAGGGAGAGACTGGTCATCCATGTGGTTCAGCAGCTGTTCGGTGAATCCAGACAGGAACAGGCACTTCCCTTAAAGGAAAGAAGAGCAGAATAACAGAATGATGAATCAACAATTAATAACAAGTACATAATAACTAATAACATACCGACTGAAGTAAATGAGGTAAAGGAAAAAAGACTGAACGGCTTTAAACTCACAGAAGTGGTTTCCAGGTCCAGGGAACCATCGTCCGATGTAGGCAGCCATCAGACCTGGATTAATTCCAATCTTTATGGAGTAAACAAGAGATAATCAGACAAAACCAACTGACGGTGCACACACACACTCACACATGTGCACACACACTCACTTACAATTACATAATCCAGGTTATATGTAAGGATGTCCGGCAGTGTCCTTTTCATGACTTCCTCCTCGGACATGCCCTTGAAGCGGTCAACTTTCCGTTTAACTTTCTTAAAGGACTCGTCAATCTTCTCTTGTGCTCCTTCAGCAGGCTGGCCCTCTTTTTCCGCCTTGGCCTTCTTCGGCTTGGGACCTGGTTTAGCTTTAGGCTCTTTGCTCACTGGTCTGCCCCTCTTTCCTTTAGTGGGAGCTTTGGGTTTAAAGAAGGAAAGCATTTAACTGATCAGACGCAAGACTTATAATTTTAATACTATAATTTTTATTATTACTATTATATATTATTTATTTAATACTGTGTATCTGTGAAGTGGTTTAGATTGTACCTTTCTTGGGGGCACCGGGCTGCGGCGCTGCAGCAGGCGGCTCCTGGACAGGCATTTCCATCATTCCAGGTTCTTCTCCGTGCCCTTCCATGAAGTGGGCAACGTTGCCGTTAGCCATATGAGAGTACTGTGCGTGGAGGGCTTGAAGATGCTGCTGTGCTGACTGAACCCTAGACAAATGCAAACCAAATCAATGGTCAAAAATTGTTGTGTTTATAGAGCACTGAACACAGAAAACACTTTGTGTAACCATTCTCCTGGAACTTCATTTAGATATAAGCACAATAAAGTGTAGTGTGCGGCTAACTTAATAGATCTGGAAATGATCTGGTTGAATCTGGTGACTTTTTGAGCACTTGAATTGGACAGAGCTCTCAGCTCACTTCCTTTGACTCTGTAATTAAACAGGTTTTTTTTCGACTGAAAGTATTCTTAGTTCCTGACCCAGTGAGCCACGAGGAGGATGTATTAACTGATTAGAGACTTCACAGCACCACTGTAATTTACTCAGGGTAAGACTGGGAAATGTTGTACATGTAAATCCTGAGTGTGCTGGACTTGTGATGACCAATCACTGTCCAGCATTGTTCCCAATCGTTCCCGTTTTAACTCTTGGAGCAGCTAATAAAGTGTGTTATCATTTCCTCCTGATTACTGAACCCTTTCCCATGTACTCATGGTCACTGCTTCATTTGGTCAGTGTTACAGATGTAAATACAGTATTTTATAAACACACAGTCTGTGTATACAGTGCTGTATAAATAAATCCTACTCTCTTCTTCTAATAAACCCTAACCTTATTAGACATTTGATATGCAAATGAGCAGGATGAATAAATTCATATGCAAATTAGTAGATTAGTCTTCTAATAATGTTTACATGGGGTTTTTATCACAGACACAGAACTGTTTAATAAAACTGTAAGAGAAACAGCGGGTAATTTATTCATTAGTAAAGTTACAGATAAATTACATAATTATTATTATTATTATGGCTATTTTAATAGGCTGGTTAGTAACATTCAGTGCTCCAGCAGCATGCTAATGCAACGCAATGAAAAGTCAATCCTGGCGCCATTTGATGACAAAGCGAGGAAACTCACCAGTGCTGCACATAATCCGAGGGCACATGAGGCAAAGATCCGTAACTTCTTTCATCCATCTTTACGGGGACTTAGTGATAAACCAACATTCATATTTATTTATTTATCTTTAAAATGTTATTCCTAGCGGTAACTAGTTAGATCATGGAGAATGTTTCTAACCAGTCTATACTCTTTAGCAGGTGCCACTTAATGTAGCCAGCATGCTAATTATCAACAAGATATTTACATTTATTCGACATGACAGTGAGATAGCTAGCCAACATCCAGAAATATTTAAAATGAATTAAAACAGGGCCTGCTTCTCATCCAGCTTAGCGTCCATTCTTTCAACTCCATTTAACTCCGTATGCTGATCAATGCAAATATCTCAGTTCTGAGTTAAGATAACTTTACAAAATCTCACAAATATAGTTTTATTTATTTCTTAGCTATATATAGATATATATATATCAGACCTTTATTTTATCTGAATTTGCTGTCTCAGACATTTAGCTAGCTATAATGCTAGCTTTATGAATGGATGTCAGAGGTTAGCTAGCTATCTCCTTTCAAACATCATGATGTTAAGTTGTACTTATTAATAAAACATATGACCCGTTCGTAAATTAAATCATACATACCGTTGTTAATATGAACAAAGAATGATGATAATAATCCGTTAAAATATGTTTTTCCCTATGAAAAACTAATTCAGCTGAAGGCAACAAAGACCAACACAGCCGCTCTTCAGCAACGAGTCATTCCGGCACTGGACTGTACCAAGTGAAGGATAAAAGGGGGGAGGGGATTCATGTCTTCGATTTTAATATTTCTCGATTTAAAACGACATATTTAGTATTTCTGGCATAACATTATAAATAACAATTTCGCACATTTATTCTCACTTATTTAATATAATATCCTTTCTTTAGACCCATTTACTTAACTACCCTTTCTTTATATCTTGTCTATTTCTTTGACGTTTAAATGTTTCAGAGTTCGATCGCTATTGGTTGTCAAGAAAGCCGCTTCCTGTTTCCGCATGTCATAATAAAGTTACCCTCCTGTATTATAAACAATATCAATCACACACATACACTATATTGGCAAATGTTTTGGGACACCCCTCCAGATCATTGAGTTCAGGTGTTGTTTTTCAGGGGTTGGGCTCGGCCCCTTAGTTCCAGTGAAAGGAACTCTTAATGCTTCAGCATACCAAGACATTTTGGACAATTTCATGCTCCCGACTTTGTGGGAACAGTTTGGGGATGACCCCTTCCTGTTCCAACATGACTGCACACCAGTGACCAAAGCAAGGTCCATAAAGACATGGATGAGTGAGTTTGGTGTGGAGGAACTTGACTGGCCTGCACAGAGTCCTGACCTCAACCCCATAGAACACCTTTGGGATGAATTAGAGCGGAGACTGCGAGCCAGACCTTCTCGTCCAACATCAGTGCCTGACCTCACAAATGTGCTTCTAGAGGAACGGTCAAAAATTCCCATAAACACACTCCTAAACCTTGTGGAAAGCCTTCCCAGAAGAGTTGAAGCTGTTATAGCTGCAAAGGGTGGGACAACTCCCAGTTTTGGCCTGGCTCACAGTCTCTGCTCTTTTTATATATATATATATATATATATATATAAGTAAATGTGCTGGATAATTATTAATGCATATTATTTGATCACGATATTGATTTCTATTTTTATATCGAGTTTAAGACATTGTTCTAATTTACTGCTAAACAGCATGTGCATAGAATTACAAATCTGATATTCAAAATAAAAATAAAATGTAATGAATAAACTTCACAATTCATTTCCCAAAGTTCCCAGGTCTTCTGTTCAAATAAATATTTATTGGCACAAAACCCCCATAAAAGGCTTGTTGAGAGTTTTTTATTTGTCATTTTCAACAGTCCAGCTGTGACTGTGGTGGATATTATTAATTTTATTAAAACACAATTGTTAAAAAAAAAAAAAAGCCATGGTACAAAATTACACCATAAATAGAAAAAATATGTACAGTGAAAGCTTGATGAACTTTTGTACATTCAAAACACTGTGGAAACATTTTCCAAAAGCACTTACATCAAATTCTCCTGTAAATTTGTAACAGTAAGCCAACCAGTATTTAATAACAGCACAGCCAACAGAGCAGTGGACGCTAGTAAACATCAGGTTTGTAAACATCAGTCCTAGATGACCACAGCACTGCAGGCTTTTGTGGTTTCCTGCTGCTCTTGCGTGAAGCAGTCCATCTTAAGTCCAGTTTGTGAATCTACACTGTTTGTGCAAACTTTCCACGATCACACAGTGCAAGAGTATAAAGTACCCTTCAGTTGAGGTCAGAAATCATAAATAAGCACCAACGAGTATGATTTAGTGTGAAATATTGTGCAAGAAGACCAACTCATGCATCATGCATGGCCTCAGCATATAGTAAACCTATTCAACCTGGTAAAAATTCAGCATTGCTGAAAGGTTTTGTTTATATCTTTTAAAAAACAATGAACTAAACAATAGTCTAGAGTACTGTATTTTCACAGTAAGAAAAATATGCAGCTCACTTTTACACTGCAGTTTCCAAGTAATATACATCACTTCTGCATACACAAGTTCATAATAAAGATTAAAAAAAACACACTGGCTTTGAAGTACATGACCTATACCTACTACGAAACAATAAATAGACTGGAAAGTCAGGTAACGGTTATAAAACTGCTTTAAATCCATTCTCCTTTCAGTTCAGAAGAGCTGAGAAGGCACTTGCTTGAGAAATGCACATCAGAAATATTGTGATGTCTCCGTGTTGCTGGAGTACCTAATGTCTGGGATCTGGTCTGTGAACGGCTGCATGGTCCACTGGTTAGACTCGACCTGTCCCATAGCTGCAGAATGTTCAGAACCTGGAATATACCAAGAGTCAAACACATCTATCATAATGATGTAATGATCACATTCATGTAGATGATTATTAGTAGTATATAGACCTAACACTGGTTGGTTTTTCATTTATGGGCTCTATAGCTCATCTGTTGTGTGCACACAAAGTGAGATAACAGTTAGACACTGATCAGGCATAACATTATAACCACCTGCCTAACATTAACCACCTGACCCGTCCTGCACTGTGTATTCTGACCCCTTTCTATCAGAACCAGCATTAACTTCTTCAGCAATCTGAGCAACAGTAGCTCGTAGTAGGCCAGCCTTCTCTCCCCACGTGCATCAATAAGCCTTGACCATCCATGACCCTGTCTCCGGTTCACCACTGTTCCTTCCTTGGACCACTTTTGATAGATACTGACCACTGCAGACTGGGAACACCCCACAAGAACTGCAGTTTTGGAGATGTTCTGATCCAGTGGTCTAGCCATCACAATTTGGTCCTTCATCAAACTCGCTCAAATCCTTACGCTTGTCCATTTTTCCTGCTTCTAACACATCAACTTTGAGGACAAAATGTTGACTTGCTGCCTAATATATCCCACCCACTAACAGGTGCCATGATGAGGAGATACTCAGTCTTATTCACTTCACCTCTCACTGCTCACAGTGTTATACCTGATCGGTGTATATGCAACAGTGACCTCATTACGCACATATACAAGCGCATCACTGAGCTGCATTATTCCACTCACGCTATTACATTCACACAACAAAGCAACCGGAAATCAATCATTTTCAATGAGAACCTGCAGCGACAGTAACCGTTTGCTTCTGGATGTGGGCGTGTCCAAAGTCATGACAATGTTGAGAAATCTATACAAATACAGAGCGACTCGGTGCAGCGACTACCAATGAGAGCGAAGGCAGATCTTAGAGGGAGGGTTACTCCTTTTTGATTTTAATATTTCATGATTTAAAACGACATTTATTATTTTACTTATCCAGCATATAATTATTTTAATGGCATTATTAAAAATTTTACCCATATGTTTCTCCACTTCTCAGTTATTTAATATTATTATCTATTCTTTGGACCCATTTACTTAACTCCCCTTTCTTATACTCTACCCATTTCTTTCCATTGTCTACCGCTTATCCGATCTATTCTCAGGTCACGGGGAGCCTGTGCCCATCTCAGGCGTCACCGGGCATCAAGGCAGGATACACCCTGGACAGATTGCCAACCCATCGCAGGGCACACACATACACACTCACGCAATCACACTACGGGCAATTTAGAGACTCCAATCAGCCTAGAAGCATGTCTTTGGACTGTGGGAGGAAACTGGAGCACCCGGAGGAAATCCACCAAGCATGGGGAGAACATGCAAACTCCACACACACAGTGAGCGGGAGCGAGACTCGCACCCAGGACGCTGGAGCTGTGACGCGAACGTGCTAACCACTAACCATTTCTTTAACGTTTAAATGTTTCAGAGCTCAGATTGCAGTTAGTTGTCAAAAAAGCCGCTTTTGACAAAAATCGAACTTTATGCAAATACGGAGCGACTCGGCGCAGTGACTACCAATGGGAGAGAAGACGTGCGTTATTGTAACATAGAGCATACACTGCTTCTCCTTCATCCCCTATGATATTATGCCGAAGAATTTTATAAACAAACACCAAATCTCCCTCCAGACTGATTTATTCTAGTGGCAAGAAAACCGATGTGCTGTCAAGAGGAACGCTAGTTGCGGCACGCACTGAGAAACGTTATTATTAACCAGAAGTAGGAACGCCTAGTGACGACTTCATAGTGCAGACTCGCAGTGATAAAACCACTGTATGTCTGAACACAGCATTAAATAAGAATAAATGATCTAATATTATTATATGTTTGAAAACTGTGTAACTGTATAGAAAAGAAAGCATGCAACCTTCCTGTCTAATTGGCACTCATCCTATGATTCTACAACCGGCTTCAGAGTGTCTCAGACTTTTAATTATTCACAATAAGTGGAAGAATTGAGACAGAAAAGGCACCAACACTTAATTCCAGGCTTATGAAGATGAACTGCACTGATGCTGAAGTTATAAAAATGTTTAAAAATTTTAAAAATGTCTTTAAAAATCATAAAATTGTACTGGTACAGAAAATGTCACCACTGTGCAAGCTTTCTCCTAAATTCTGTTATTGCTATAATTAATATTTCTCAGTATTAATTTTATTAGTAATATGTTAATTGCTATATTAATTTAATTAATAATACGTTCACTTTACATTTACTCAAACCAGACTTCATACTCAACCAAAATACTAGTTTGAAATACATTGCTATAATGTGTGATATCTTTGGTTTTACTGCCTACAGCGTGAATGGAGGCTGTGAACAGATGTTAGTGATGGTCACCTGGTTGATTAGCAGGAGAGAAGCTGCAGGTCTGTTGCGTCACACTAGTAGAGCTCTTCTCGTAGCCAGGGTCATGCTGCTCTTCTTTGATAGCCATTCTTTTGGCATCCTCTATAAATGAGACAAGGAGAAATTTAAAATATTCGTTACTCACCAAGGTTGTGATGTTCTTCACATCAGCTCCCAAGGCGTCCCAAGTTACCTTTAGCCATGAGTAAGTCGAACGTGTACTCCGTCTCCTCAATCTCCTGGTTCTGCATCATGCCCTTCAGCTGGTCCCGGAGTTCCTTCAGCTTTATATAGAAATGAACTTTGTCCTGAGCTCGAGGGAACTGAGCACAGCGTGGACTGGACGACGGCATCAGGTAACAAACCTACGAAGAAACTCACACATCAATAAGATGGTAGCAAAGACACTAACAACTAACGCAAACGAGTAACGGCTGAACACATTACCGTTTCCGTCTCTGGAACTTTGTAAGGCTGCAGACCAAATTCCAGGTTCTTGGCTTTCACTCCAAAAATCTCCTTACAGAATGTTTCATAAATACCTGAAATGAAAAAAATGAGCTTTTTTCAGATGTGCCGTGATAAAGACGGAGATGTTTAAGGAAAAAGGTTTACAGTAAGGCTGACGTTACATTTCCCATTGAAGGCTGCGATTCGTGGCCTGTATTTCTGGAGCTTTTCCAGAAGTTGTTTGCCTCCTTCTCGAATCTCTTTGCTGAAAAAAAACATGAGTTTTTATTTTTTATTGACGTTAATTCATTCATCCCCTCTTTCACGACCCATAATACAGAATGTTATTCTTCAAGAAAGATGTATATATGATATCAGTTAATAATATATATACTGTATTAAGGTTGTAGGTTGTGCTGTTATAAGAAAATAATCACTGCAAACATACAGACATACACATGGTGGACATACACGTACCACCATGAAGCTCAGTATTTTCCTGTGTGTTAGTATAGAAACAATCACACGTTAGGACAAGCTCTTTAATTACTGTAATGTAAAGAAGAGCGAGCCAAAGATTTCTCCTGAACGATGTAAGAGACTGATAAAAGATCCTAGAGAAAACATCTACTTCAAGTTTGGTCCCTAAAAGCAGTTCTACATGTCACTGAATATGATCGTGTACTTATTTATTCCCGCTTGTTTTTTAATCCTCACTTGAGGTTTGCATAGCAATGAATGAGAGTATACTTTCTTTTTATTGTAACTGTAGATCTGCAAGATCTATTATTTGTCTTAAAGCTGGAACTGAAAAGAATCGGCTCCTTATGGCCAATCAGAACTGAGAACAGTCCAACAGCTGGGATTTGAGATCTTACTTTGAGAGGTCTTTGCTCCCAGGTGTAGTCCTCTCTACCATATTAGTAAACCCGATGCCGTATTTTTCCGGAAGCGCCTGATCGTGCATGTAGTTGAGTTGCTCATCTGTGAGCCCTGATAAGAACAGACACTTCCCTACAAGACAACACAAACTAATTAAAAATGTTAACGTAGGACACGAATCTTTATAAGGACAAGAAGAATACATACAAAAATGGTTTCCTGGATTTGGGTAATGTCGTCCTTTATAGGCTGACAACAAACCGGGGTTGATACCAATCTGCAAAATGAGTGGACATGATGAAATATAACGATCCGGAAGCAACAATTCCAAAGCATTATACAGTCCAGTATACACTCACTATCAGAATGTCCAGATTGTAGGTGATGACGTCAGGCAGTTTTTTGGCCATGACCTCTTCCACGGACATGCCGTTAAATCTGTCCAGAGTTCGTTTGGCTTTTTTCACAGTGACTTCAGCGTCGGTTTGGTCATTTTTTTCCCGCTTGGGTGGCCGTCCACGCTTCTTCCCTTTCTCAGGTTTTAAAGGAACAGCTACAAAGGATATGAGAATGTAGAATGATTTTAAAGGTAATGCTTGAGGTTCATTGTCTCAAATGTTTTCTAGTGGAAAGGCTTACTCCAAATGACTGGCTGCTTCACTAAGCTAGCATTGACTCTATTCTGTGACACAAAATAAAGCGCCCTGACAATGGAGCAAATGTGATGAAGTGCTTTAATGGCTGCTAAAAAAGTGCTTACATGCCTCTAGGGTCCCATTACATGTAAGAAAACTTGATGAAGTGCCGTCTAGGGTTCCCTTCCAGTGATAAATATGAGATGCAGTGCCATTTTGTGGTCCTTCCATGCAATGAAACAAAAGGCAACGTCCTATATGCTCCAGAAAATTCAAGAAAACAAGATGCAGTGCCCTGTAGGCTCTCATACATACAGAGAAATAAGATGCAGTGCCCAATAAGCTCCTCTATATTTAAGAATAGAAGACGCAGTGTCTTACAGTGTCCCATAGATGTAGGAAAACAAGATGGTGCCTAAACATATATATGTTTACAAACATCCATGCTATTAGATACCTGGTTTTTACAGTTTGCACATTACATTTGGTTTTGTTGCACATATTTTTCGGTGCTATGTGTCCTGCCTTGTGTTGTTTTTTGTATTTCCTGTTTCTGCACTGTCTTAGTAGTTGCCCCAAATGCAGAAAAGAAGATGCAATGCCCAACAGGCTCCCTTACATGCAAAAATATGAGATTAAGTACCCTATAAAAAATAAAAATGCATATCATGCTTCTCTACATGCAAGATAATAAGATGTAACGTTCTCTTGGCTCCCCATATGCAGGAAAATGAGATGTATTGCCCTATAGGTGCTGCTATGTGTGTGACAATGTGTAAATGATAATAGTTAATGCCCTCTGGGTTCCTCTGTTTTAAACCCTCTTTGTATGCAAGAGCTGTTTTTTTTGTTTTGTTTTTTCCGGTTCTGTCCCTCGGACAGCATCTGTGTGTATAACAAGGCTGTGAGACGGTCAGTACCTGGAGGCTGGACAGGCAGCTGTGGAAATTGACTGATCTGAGCTGGCTCGCTATGGTCAGATAATTCATTCATGCCGCTGTACTCTTGGACATCCTGCTGGTACTGGAAAGAGTTAACTAACTGGTGGTACTGAGGAACTGGCTGTGGTTCTGCCTGAAAATGCTGTTGTGTTGGATGATACCTGGGAATGAGCAAAAAATGAGAAATAAATGTGAAGAGAGGGAATTATCAATCAAGCCATCAGTCAAACACACGGCTGACTCGTCCTGGCCGAGCTCCATCTCTTCTATCTTAAAATGGTGACCTGGGTTTATTTCTGCAGCTATTCATGAGGTATTCACCGAAAAACAACAATACAGATACAGGATTTTAATAAATCATAGAATTTATGTGAATTCTGACAATCTGGGATTATACAAAGCGCTGTTGAATTCTCAACACTAATTTATCAGAAAAAGTTGATTCATTTTCTACAACAGCAGGCCATGGCATTAGTGCCAGACGCCTGGTACACATTTATAATACTGCATTATTGTGACTAAAGTAACGGGACACACATGGACATGTACACCAAGCCAAGTTGTAAAAGCTGTTGTGTTGAGGTTTTCAGTATGGAGATGGTTCTTTATCATTTAGGAAAGAATCTTTCTAAAAAAAAAAAACTTCACCAAAGTAGAAAAGTGGTTTGATTTGTGATTCGTTCAGAAAATAACAGACAGGCTGGTGTGAGGGAACAGATGCTTTGATAACGACCTTAAAAAAATTAAAATGTCACTGTCGTTCATTTATAAATAACAATTGTAAGCTCCGGCACATGTACGTGGTATAAAAAGAACAAATCATATCGGGATGTGCAGCTATTGGAAATTAATCAACTTCAGACTGGTAACAGTAACTCACGCGGTCTAAAATTGACTTAAAGGACTAAAGCGCTGCTGCATCACAGGTATTGTAAACACTATCAGGAGGAATCTGGAGACATTGTGTGACAGAAAAAAACAGAGCAGTTATTGATGTTTGTAGTGAATACAGCATTTCATTCTCGTGTTGTTTTCACTCACCAGTGCTGATATGAATCCACGAGCTGCCTCTGAGACTCACACTGCTTTTCCTCCATCTTAACTGCTGGATTTACTTTAATAAATTCATATTTACGTACATGTTACTGCCAAGTCTCCAGCTTTTCTCTGGCATTTCATAACAGACATGAATAATAAGAAGTCAGCTCATATTCCTAAGAAGTGGTTTATTCATGAAACACAAATATCTCTACATGTCTGGACAGAATCAGAGTCCAGACCATCAGAGCTCTTTCCTCTCCTAATCACAATTTTTACGGCACCGAAAGTGAGAACCACGCAATGGCCACACAATCAAAGCGACAAGCTTCACGTTTCATACAAACACACAAGACAAAATCTAACAGAAATCAAAGGCACACTCACCTGAAAGCTTAAATAATGAAACCCACTTTTTGCTGAAATTAATATTTTTTTAAATATTGAAAGAAAATGTTCCGGTTTCACTACATCGGTAACACTGCAACAAAAACACAAAGCCGGCGTGAACACATTTCAAAATAAAAGTCCGTTAAGTACTTATGGCATGCAAACTAGCTTATTTTTACTGAGCATTCATTTTGCAAATATCTGATAAGCTGTATGAATACTAAAGAAATAATTACACTTACAATACACTTCTAAGCGCTTTAATATATGTTATATTGTTATACAATGTCCCAAAACGCATCCTAGCGCACTACTAGTAGAGAGAAGCAGTTGTATTGAAGTAGGCATAGTTCTTATTCGGTTTATTTTATATTCTATTCACTTTTTATCCAGGGAAATGTGTTGACTTTCAAGAAGCGGCTAAAAAGAATCGTTCTGTATTCGTTTGCGTATTGATTTTTAATCAAATTAAACGTATTCAATCTTAACCCCCCTTGTATCGCCTTACAATGGTCTCGACCAATCTGTACGAATGAATTAATTGGCTTAAGCGAAAACGGTGTGCGATTTGGGACAAAAATGTAGCAGTACGTTTTTGGAAAAACTTGTTCTCTTATTGATAGCTATGTCAGAATGTCGGAAAGGAGGAATCACGAATCACAGAGGATTGAGGATTAGCACAGCACTGTGGACATGTTTAAGGAATACAGAATGAACGCGTTAATGATTCGGCAAACAGAGAAAATGAAATGTTGAGATTTCATTCCAGACCGCTAGGTGTCAGTAAAACAGTGGCATAATGCAGCCTCAATTCATGGAAGAAGAAGGAGATATGTAGAAGACATGTTCAGTTGCTGAAATTAATCTAAATTAATTGTCAGAGGTTTGTGTGATATTTTGAATCTTGATATATGAGAATAACGACATTGATGTAATTAAACTTACTGATGTTAAATCTACGTCGCCAATTTTTTAAAGTAACCTTAGCTGTTACCAGTGAATGTCACCTTATATCACGCTGTTTTTAGTTCTCCGTTTGCAGAACACATACGAGTCGGTTCTTGAATCGGTTCTTTTAAGTGAATATTGAGAATCGACTCTCTGATATGAGCTGCTTAATTTATTCTGGTTACTCTTGCTGTGTATTTAATCAAGACGCTTTTAACTGAAACATGAATACAAACAATGTTTACTGTATGTGCGGTTGTAGTGGCTTTGTGATATAAGTCATTTCAAAAATATTTAATGTAATGTTATTCTGTTAATTATAAAATCATTCAGCCTTCATTCAACAATTTCATGCAGGATTCGAGAAAGAAATATAAATATTGGAGATATTGTGAAGGCGATTTGGTTGAAGAAAAAATGGCAGTGAACCGTGTGTGAGCTGAAAGAGTCGACTCTCACTGATGAAATGAGTCAAATGATCTAACTTGAAATTCCGAGCAATACTAGATGCAGATTTCATTTCATATCATAAAGCTGTCACCGTGTAGCTTCAGAAACGGGTAAAATGGGATTATTTTATTCCTTCTGTACATGTAGGTGTTGATTTTAACACAGTTAAAGCACAAATATCAGGAAATTATTCTTCTCTTTATATGGTCCAGTTGCAGAAACATCTGCTGGTATAAAGATGCCCGCAGGTGTGTCTTGGCCGAGGTACATGACAATGTTTGTAGCCAGTGTGTTGTCCATGTTCGCTGGCGCTGAGGTCGTCCATCGGTATTACCGCCCTGATTTGGTACATTTTAAGGATATTACTGTCACTTTTCTGCATTTAAAGGATCATATTTTTATTGATAAATTGATCTAAGATCAGTTCTTCTTTTATAGAGCATTCCAGAAATTCCTCCAAAGCCTGGAGAACTGAAGACAGAACTTCTTGGATTGAAGACTCAACAGACGGTCTCTGAGAAACACTGATGTCAGTTTTCATACATAAATGTGTAGATATGTGTACACTGAGTATAATAATATAAATGTTATAGTTTAATGACCTTGTAGTATTCTGCGAAATTCCATAATGCAAGAATAAATATTATTTGTATTTTTCAATTAATTGTAATCAATAAAAGCAATTGTGTTGGTTAAAAAAATATTTTGGAATTCCTATTTTCACAGTTCCAAAATATGTAGCTCATCCACTTCAAAGGTCAATGTTTTGTGTGTTCTGAGATGCTTTTCTGCTTGCCACAGTTGTAAAGAGTAATTATTTGAGTTACTGTATCCTTCCTGGCAGCTTGAACCAATCCGGTCGTTTTCCTCAGGCTTCTCGGATCAACAAGCCGTTTCCACCCACAGAACTCTCTCTCACTCTGTTTTTTTGTTGTTGTTTTTCACACCTTTCTGTGTAAATTCTAAAGGCTGTTGTGTATGAAAATCCCAGGAGATCAGCAGTGTATAAAAATACTCTGGTACCAATAACCATGATCAGACTAACAGAGATCACACTTGTATCTTTGATGTGAATATTAACTGAAGCTTTATGCATTATGCATATTTACATGTATACACATTTACACACAAATGCACACAATAGATCTTTAAAAAAGAAGTTGTTATGCTAAAGTTAACTCTAAGGAGAATTTTTAAAGGAGGACATTTATTACTGGCGTCCTATATAACAGTAAACTAAAGCTGTTCTGAATTATTAATATGCAATATACAACGACGGTGAAAGACTTTTATAGTGAAATTCAGTTTTGAACGCGAAACCGGAACTTCCGTATATGGGTTAATGTTTTTAGGAGGAAGGATTTGTGGCGTAAAAAAAAAAAGAAACTTGGCAACCCAGGAGCCAGGTCTGCTTCATACTCATGTAGCTCACCGAAAGGTTCTCTGGTTAAAACGTGTGTTTAGCCGGACAAAGTATAACGATGCCAGCCTTGTGTCTGCCCCTCTCTCACCTGGGCAGGAGCCGGGGCAGTTTCAGAAAGCTGTTTAAACTCTGTAAGACTTTATATTCGGCGTGTGGAGCTCCGGCTGTGGGCTCCAGCGGGGTGACATGTCCCCCAGTCCCGGGACACACACTGTCAGCGGCCGGCATGTGCACCAGCAACCCGGGCGGAGACTCGACCGACTGGCTGTGGTCTGTTTACAATGAAACCAAACGGGAAACTAAAGGTCAGACTATATATGTTTAGAACAAACCCCCAAATAAACAGACTTTCTACCAGGGCTGTGAGATATGATACTTGAAGCCATTTGTAATGACATGTATCCAGATATTTTGCTCATCGTCACATTGTCTAGTTCTGATGGCAGGATTAGGAGTCATTTTCTGGTACTGATATTCTAATAAATCACAAGCTGATGTAAAGTGTGCTACCTCTCATTTAAACGTGAGATCAGTGACATTAAATAGGCGGAGGGGGCGGCTCTGCTTGCCTGTCAGTCAATTCAGAAAGCTCCGCCTCTTGCACCAGACTTATTAACTTTGGGGGTGTGGCTATAAAGGGAACAATTATACTGTATAAAGATTTTGTAGAAGCTTAACTTTAAATGTGTGACTCAATAAATATCCTCACTTGGTTTTATTTGCTAATGGTAGTGGAGGAAAAACACAATCTGTTGATGATTAAAGTTTCTACTGACACGTCTTTAAGGGGTGGAGGTGGGGGAGGGGCTTCAGGGGGGTTTCCTCTGGGTTCTCTGGTTTCCTCCCCCAGTCCAAAGGCATGCACTTTAGGGCTGAATGGGGCATTATTAAATTGTCCATAGTGTGTGTGTGTGTGTGTGTGTGTGTGTGAGAGAGATTGTGCTATACAATTGGTTGGCACCCTGTGGAGGCTGTCCCCCACCTCATACCCACCCTGGAATAGACCCTGTGTAGAATAAACGTTACAGAAAATGAATGAATGTCCATTAATGCCGTTAAATGATATTTTTAGCTTATCATATTTATAGAACACCATATGAATACGTCTTATCACAAAAGTAGGGTACAAAAATGTGACTTTAGACAATTGTTTTGCACTTTTGCTAAAAAGCTCACATGCTTTACAAGGAGCACATGTGAGTAACAACCTGTACTTTTCTTTTGTCAGTGAAATGGTGCCTGTTTTGGGTTTTTTTTGGTTTTTTAAGTATGAATATGTTACCTGAATATGTTAGTATAGCTTTTTTTTTTTTATTTTAAAAAAAACCTTAAGGACCAATGATGTAGTGTGCTATAAACGCTAAATAAAGATGCATTCAGGTTAAAGATGCACACTAAAGGTGCACACAGTGTACCTGGTACCATCTCAGCGATAAAGAATAATACAGTTTGCTGTTTATTTCTGAGTGTGTGATTCATATCTGTGTCAAATGAACAGCATCATATAAATAAAGACTTGAAGCTATCGACAGTTACGGTATTAAATTAGTTACTAGATTGAAGTATTGAAAAAATTAGCGACACACAAATGTAATTGTTATTAAAGGAAGTAGGACAATGTACCACATTAATACAATTAAATACAATTTCAACTGCAGCAAATAAAGTGTTAGTGTTTTATAAGCAAATATAAATCCCACAGCTGAGATGAGATATTTATAGTGATCTGTTTAAGCTGTTTACCTTGATCAAAATCTTAATAATGCAGGAAAAAATAAACTTATTCTCTCTCTCACAAAATAATTCCTGTTAGATTTACTGTAGTGACTGAATATGCTTGAAATGAAAATATCATAATATTGATCAGGAACTGGTCATGAAATGCAAATGTGTGTGTGTGTGTGTCTTGCTCTGGTTTTGTGCCTCAGCTTTAATCCCATCCATCTCAAACAACTTTGTGAATCCGGACACCATTTTCGCCAACAACGAGATGAGCTTGCAGGACATCGAGATCTATGGCTTTGACTATGACTACACGCTGGCCTTTTACTCCAGCCATCTCCACACTCTGATCTTCGACGTGGCTCGAGATATTCTCATCCAGCAGCACAGGGTCAGTACACAAATATACACAAGTCTAGAATAAATATAATCAATAATAAAAATGTTGGACATGGAGCTGCCAGGCAGGAGGCAAAGAGGAAGGCCAAAGAGGAGGTATATGGATGGAATTAATGAGGATATGAAGCTAGTGGGTGCAAGTGTTGAGGATGCAGAAGATAGGGATAGGTGGAGAGAGATGATTCGCTGTGGAGACCCCTGAAGGGAAAAGCCGAAAGAAGAAGAAGAAGAAGAAGAATATAAGACTAGATGCAGTTTAGTTGTAGACTCCTTTTAAAATATATAAATGTGAGTAAATCCATCAGAACATTACAACTATTGTGTGCACTTCTGAGTACTGTAATACTTTAAACATTTAAGTGAAAATGTAAAGTTTCTTTAAAGAGATCTGAATTCAGGTGGTGGTGGTGGAATGCTTGGTCACTGGTTTAGCTGGAAATAACTGGTCCAGTGTAACATTTCACCTTATTCTCCTATTTTCCGTGTTTGCTCCAGTACCCAGAAGGACTGAAGAACTATAACTACATCCCTAATTTCGTGATTCGGGGACTGCATTATGACGTTCAGAAGGTGTGTAGATGTTCACTGCATTTCCTGTCGATGTTTATCGGAGTCTGATCATGATCTCTGCTGTTTTCAGGCTTTGCTGATGAAGATAGATGCTTTTCATTACATCCAACTGGGAACAGTTTACAGGTACACAGTGTCCTGAAGAACTATGTAGAACTTGTAAGATTTGGACTGTGAGTTATTTTGCATGTTGGACAGATTGTTAATTATTTTAATGATGTTATTTTTGCAAAACCGACATCTTGACGTGTCTTAGTGTTTTTCTTCCTTTGTATTAATTCCATGGGTGTGTGTGTGTGTGTGTGTGTGTGTCCTGTAGAGGTCTTCATCCTGTCCCAGACAGAGAAGTCATTGCTATGTACGAGGGCTCCCATGTGCCTCTTGAAATCATGAGTGACTTCTATGGCAAGGTTGGTTGATTTATCTACCATATCCACCATTTTCCTACGCTCCATGACATAAACAAACCTTTTGCTGCGTTGTCACTAGTCATTCATTCATAGCAGGATGTGGAATCAGACTCTGACGGAGCTTATAAAGGACAGCATCAGCATCCCTTCCTTAATAGAGGAATGGATGGACAGTGACCAAGGCTCACCAGAGCTCATAGGCCTACTTACATTCACAGTAATAAAGTTGGTCATGTGTTACTTAATATGCAGGAATATTCTGTGTACTTAAAAGCTGGCATAGAGCCAAGTCAAAGCCTGAACGTGTCGCATCATAAAGCGTCAGCATCCGGCTTCATACAGACAACTGGGTGCTTTTGTAGCTGCAATCCTATGGGAGGTCAGTAAATTAAGGATAAAAAAGATTTTTACATTATTATTTGTAGTAATATTAGTATTAGGTTAATAGTAGCAGCATTTTCTGAGCTCTAATAACCCACCTTAACTTTAGGTCTGTGTATGTAGCACTCATTATGTTTGGCCTAGAGTTGTAAGTGCAGCCACGAGCAGCACGTATTGTTCCTGAACTTTTTAACAATATTTTGAGATATTCCAGGCTGAAGCAACCAACTGTCTTAGTTTTTAACACACACGAATCAAGACATACTGCTGTCAGAGCAATTCAGTCAACACTGAGCTACTACATACACTATATTGCCAAAAGTTTCGGGACGTCTGCCTTTACATGCACATGAATGTAAGGAGTAGGTAATGATTTGGAGGGATGTTTGCTCAGATGCTGCTGGTCTGAAACCAAGACCTGATGATGTCTGGGTTTTGGCAGCTGCATTATTATATCTCCATGACAGCAACTTGGGCAGCTTAATACTGGCAATAGAATAATCCCAAACTTTTTTTTTTTTGCCCCAACTACTGTATAAATCCATGTCTAAGAAAGAAATAACCATGCTACTGATAATTGCAGATCAGTCAGTTAATCCTACCTCATATATTGGAGATGTTTGTTCTCATTATCTTACAGCCTGAGTACAGGAGTTCCTCAGGGGTTACTTCTTAGTCCACTCATTCTTAGTCCAACCAGTTCCCTTTTTATACTTAATTACTGAGCTTATGTACAATATATTGATTCACCACTAATTAGGCTTATATGAGGAAATCACATCTAGTTAGCAATTTCTTTCAATTAGACTGAGTGTTTCTCTGAGTAGCTGTTCAGCAAGATGGACAAGGTAAGATGTATGAAAAGGGAAATAAAAAAAAATCAACATTGTGTTGATGTTATTTCTTAAGGTAGGGTTTTAACTGTTTTCCAGAGTTCATAGCGACATCCTGTGGGATTTCCCAGACTATCATACACTATAATGTGACACTGCTATCTCTGACACTTACTGCAGAGTGACGTGAGACTCCTACTATCTTTCAACTTGCAAGAATCAAATTCACAACGTTTGTCTTTGTGTTCCAGTCCGCAAAAGTCTCTTCATCACATTATCTGTGCATCCTGGTTCAGACTTACACATTCACATGTCAAATCAGTTCTTAATCTTCAGCGCTGTCGGTTTGATTTTTTTCTGGGAACTAACTATCATTGTAATGTGAGATTTTTTTCTTTTGTGTTTTGATATCAGTTGTAAAGTAAAATACTCTGTAAAGTAAATGAAATTGAGATGTAAAGGAAATACCCTGACATGCTGATGCGTCAGGTCTAGTGGTGTTCATTACATTTCTTGGACACCATCATTAATAGAAAAGCTCAGAAAATTAGAAATCCTACTCTCTGAACTCTCTAAATTTTGCATAATCACTGAATTCAACTAGCTCATGTCTTAATTTCCACATTTTTGTCTCCTCACACTTTGCCCTGTTGTTTACAGAGTTCCCACGGACACACTATGAAACAGTTCATGGACATCTTCTCGCTGCCGGAGATGACCCTGCTGTCCTGCGTCAACGATTACTTTATGAAGCACAACATTGACTATGAGCCTGTGCATCTCTACAAAGATGTCAAGGTCAGAGCAAAAAACATTAAAAGTTACTAGATTACTAGTTTATGCTAGGTGAAGTTAAAAGGCTCTATTAGTGACAATAAAGACGAAGGTAATGGCTGGAATTAAATCGTGCTGGATGTTTTTTTTAGCAGTGAAAGCAGCAATATATGTTTTGACTGGCAATTCCTTCTGCACTGTCTCCAGCAAGGGTGAGGGGAGTGAAGACAGACAGACAGACAGACAGACAGTCAGACAGATTTATCAGCTTTAGGAAGGATAAAGTATACTGAATTACTATGCAATTTATTGCAAATTATTCAGGTTGTGTATTATTGTTAATGTTAATAATAATAATAATAATTTAATATATTATTTCTGCTGAATTCTTATATCTGATTGGTCAGAAGGTTTCCAGCTCTTTCCATAGTCCTGAATGTTTTAAATGACATAGTTTGAATGATTTAGAAAGGTTTATAATAATGTGCTCTTTTTAATGCATTATTGTTTTTATAGTAACATCATACACAGAGATCTGTAGGGCAGAAACTGTAGAAGGTTCTCTGCCAACCCTGTTTTTTGTAAGTTTTCATTCATAGACAATGCTTCGGGACAGAGAACTTTTATGCATTGCTGATTTTTAACTCATTACCATGTACCGGTCGTGTCATAGTGTGACAGCATTATTATTTAATTTGTTTATCATTCTATTCATCATTTTATACTATATACACCGATCAGCCATAACACTGTGAGCAGTGAGAGGTGAAGTGAATGAGACTGATGATCTCATCATGGCACCTGTTAGTGGGTGGGATATATTAGGCAGCAAGTGAACATTTTGTCCTCAAAGTTGATGTGTTAGAAGCAGGAAAAATGGACAAGCGTAAGGATTTGAGCGAGTTTGATGAAGGGACAAATTGTGATGGCTAGACCACTGGATCAGAACATCTCCAAAACTGCAGTTCTTGTGGGGTGTTCCCGGTCTGCAGTGGTCAGTATCTATCAAAAGTGGTCCAAGGAAGGAACAGTGGTGAACCGGAGACAGGGTCATGGGCGGCCAAGGCTCATTGATGCACGTGGGGAACGAAGGCTGGACCGTGTGATCCGATCCAACAGACTTGCTACTGTTGCTCAGATTGCTGAAGAAGTTAATGCTGGTTCTGATAGAAAGGGGTCAGAATACACAGTGCATCACAGTTTGTTGCGTATGTGGCCGCATAGCTGCAGACCGGTCAGGGTGCCCGTGCTGACCCCCGTGCACCGCGAAAAGTTGGCAACAATGGGCACGTGAGCATCAGAACTGGACCACAGAGCAATGGAAGAAGGTGGCCTGGTCTGATGAATCACGTTTTCTTTTACATCACGTGGATGGCCGGGTGCGTGTGTGTCTCTTACCTGGGGAACACATGGCACCAGGATGCACTATGGGAAGAAGGCGAGCCAGTGGAGGCAGTGTCCTGCTTTGGTCAGTGTTCTGCTGGGAAACCTTGGGTCCTGCCGTCCATGTGCCGTCCATGGCTGTTACTTTGACACGTAGCACCTACCTAAGCATTGCTGCAGACCATGTACACCCTTTCATGGAAACACTATTCCCTGATGGCTGTGGCCTCTTTCAGCAGGATAATGCACCGTGCCACAAAGCAGTCATAATGGTCATAATGTTATGGCAGATCGGTGTATAGACTGGTGTCAGTTTGGTGCAGAGAAAGGAGTTCGGACAACAGAACAAAAATGCAGATTTTTATTTCCCATGAGCTTTCAGTCTCGGGTAAAATTCTACTTAAAAAGTCTTCCAAAAATGGTTAACACATTCACTGTATTGAGTGGTGAAAGAACTGAATTTTGCTGAAAAACCATGATGAAGCTCCACCTTCTCACTCTTTAAATCCCCATCCTTCATTTTCAGAAGCTACTCAGAATTCCACACATGGTCTCAACACCATCTGCCCTTCCTACAGGTCAACAATTAATCTCCATGACATTTAGTTGATGTAGAGGTCAGCACTCTGTAGTCACATAATTGAATTTTGCTTGGGATCCTGGGAAGGCAGCACTGGTGTTTTCTCTTGATGTAGGATAAGTGCCTAGAAATGTCACTTTTTCTGAAGTAAATGAATGAGAGTGCTCACAGGAGGGTGACTGGCATGGCTACTGTGTCCACTTGGCTTCTGTTGAAGCTCTACACAGGGTCTTTGTTCTCAGCTTTGATATTTTGTGCCTGGTTCATTTTCTGTGTTTCCAGGAGGCCATAAGGGACGTCCATGTGAAGGGAATCATGTACCGAGCCGTGGAAGCAGACATCGGTAAATTCTTTTTTTCATATATTTAGAAAAGTTCTAATAAATTTCTGAACTAAATATTATATAAATATAATAATGCTATAATAATAGTGAATATTATTCACACATTTTTTTTCTTTTGTAGAGAAGTATATCTGTTATGGCGAACAGACTCATGCTGTTTTAAAAAAGCTTTCAGCAAACGGAAAGAAAATGTTTCTCATCACCAACAGCCCCCTGGATTTTGTGTAAGCACACAGCCTTCACACTTCACTTAACATTATTCCTGCAAATATGCATAAACGAACAAAAGCCATATGCATTTATGCATAAACAACCAGCATATCTGAACACACTGCTTCAGTTATCTGGTGCTCGCTGAGGCCAGTCTTCATAAGTCTTTATAAGTTTGTACTTATGTCTTTTGTTTAGAGATCGAGGAATGAACTTCATCATCGGAAAAGACTGGAGGGACCTATTCGATGTCATCATAGTGCAGGCTGACAAGCCAGGTTTCTTTAACGACCGTAGGAAGTGAGTTCCAGGAAATGCAGTCAATAATTCAAGTGTAATCGACAGCTCATGAATTAGACGTGTATGACTGATATTCAGACACAATAACAAACACACTCTGGATTTTTCTTTCCACACACTCAAGCTGTGTTTGTGTGTTTGTCTTTAAAGGCCATTCAGACGAGTTACTGATAAAGGAGTGTTGCTGTGGGACAGAATTCACCACCTGGAGAAGGGGCAGATTTATAAACAGGTGCTGTATGCCCTTTGTGCTGAATCTAAAAATGGCAGCCAGCTCATGTATATTCTCTTAGAGCCTCTCCTGGCCTGTGTATTCAAAACTCATACAGCCATGTCATGACTGCTCTTGGTGTGTTTGTTAGATTTGGTGAATTATTATGTGCATTTCTTTCTTTGTTTCCAGGGAAACCTGTATGAGTTCTTGAGACTCACTGGCTGGAGGGGCTCGAAGGTTTTATATTTCGGAGACCACATCTACAGTGACCTTGCTGTAAGCAACTCATACATACCCACACATACAAACTGTGTTAATACACACACTAGAACTAGGCCTAAAGGGTGGGAAGGTATTTCCTCCAAGTGCCTCAGTGATTCCATGTGTGTATTACTGAAATTTGCATGCAGCAGAAACAATTTCTGTATATTACAGGTTTACTTATTTTTTATTTTTATTTTTTCAATTTATTTGTATAGCGCCTTTTACAGTGGACATTGTCTCAAAGCAGATTTACAAAAGTAGAGAAACAGAAAGGAAAAAAAAAATTAATTATTATTATTAAACTATTTTATCCCTATTTATCCCTAATGAGAAGCCTGCGGCATCGGTGGCAAGGAAAAACTCCCTGTGATGATATGAGACAGAAACCTTGAGAGGAACCAGACTCAGAAGGGAACCCATCCTCATTTGGGTGACACTGGACAGGAAATAATGTAAATGTAAATAGTGTCCTTTCTACAACAGCAACCAAGGACCCATGAGGAACTATTAGGTCAATGTAGTTTCTGAGGTCATTATAGACACTAATTCCTTGCTGTCAAAGCTGACAGGTGTAACAGCAGATCTGTGTTATAGTCCCCATGTGGCTCTGTCCACGGCTGTCTCCTGGTCACAGGCTGTCCACACAGATCCATCCACAGCATCAGTGAGCACCAAGCGACGAGACTCAGGGGTAGAACCAGACACTCAGAAACTCAGAACACTGGGAGTTCGGGAGTGGACGTATAGCTCAACAGAGAAAGACAGAGAGAGAGAGAGAAAGATATTAAGTATGATTGTGATCATGTGATGTTGTAGATTGTACAATGTAGATTATGTGTAAAGTGCAGGCAGGGACTCAGAACGGCAGAACTAGCTATGACAGCATAACTGAAAGGGAGAGCCAGAAGGTCACAGACATGAAGGCTTCCCAGGACATAAAGCGTCCAACCACTTCACAGTCAGCAAACCTGAGCGACTTGTGAGAGTGGTGAGGCGACAGCATCCAAACATCCCAAACCAAACACTCTATCTCCATGAACCTTCCAGATCTGCTCCCTTACCTAAGAAAAGCTATACATTGGAAGCTTGGCTAAACAAATGTGTCTTCAGCCTAGACTTAAACACTGAGACTGTGTCTGAATCCCCAACACTGTTTGGAAGACTGTTCCATAACTGTGGGGCTTTGTAAGAAAAAGCTCCGCCCCCTGCTGTAGCCTTTTCTACTTGAGGTACTACCAAATAACCTGCACCCTTTGATCTGAGTAGGTGTGGCGGATCATAAACAACCAAAAGTTCGCTCAGGTACAGTGGCGCGAGACCATTTAGTGCTTTATAGGTCAGTAACAGGATTTTATAATCAATGCGAAGTTTGACTGGGGGTCAGTGTAGTGTGGCTAAGATAGGAGTGATGTGTTCATATCTTCTGGTTCTAGTTAGGACTCTAGCTGCTGCGTTCTGGACTAACTGGAACTTGTTCATGCTCCTACTGGAACATCCAGACAGTAAGGCATTACAATAATCCAACCTAGAGCTAACAAAAGCATGAACTAGTTTTTCTGCATCATGAAGTGACATCATATTTTTTTATCTTAGCAATATTTCTGAGATGGAAGAAGGCTACTCTGGTGATATTATCTACATGAGCTTCAAACGAAAGACAAGAGTCAATAATCACACCAAGTTCATTTACTGCTGGACGAGATGAAACAGAAAGACCATCCACAGTTCCTCTGTAATCAGAAAGCTTACTTCTAGCTGCATGTGGTCCTAGTACAAGCACCTCTGTCTGTCAGAGTTAAGCAGGAGGAAGTTAGTGACCGTCCACTGTCTAATGTCCTTTATACATTCTTCAATCTTAATAATCTGGTGTCTCTCATCTGACTTAGCTGAAACATACAGCTGTGTGTCATCCGCATAACAGTGGAAGCTAATACCATGTTTATGAATAATTGCACCAAGAGGTAGCATATATAAGGAGAAAAGCAGTGGGCCTAAGACAGAACCTTGTGGAACACCGAACATAACCTTAGTATGCATAGAGAAGTCACCATTTAGGTCTATACACTGATAACAATCCGTCAAATAAGACCTGAGCCAGGAGAGGGCTGTTTCTTTAACACCAACAAAATGTTCTAGCCTATCGAGTAAAATAGTGTGGTCAGTGGTGTGGTCAGTGGTGTGGTCAGTGGTGTTAAAAGCTGCACTGAGATCGAGTAACACCAGTATGGAGACACAACCCTGATCAGAAGCCAGTAACAGGTCATTTACCAGTTTAACCAGTGCTGTCTCTGTGCTATGATGAGCCCTAAATCCTGACTGATACATTTCATGAATGTTATTCCTATGTAGGTCTGAACATAACTGCTGTGCTACAGTCTTTTCTAGGATCTGGGAGATAAAGGGCAGGTTTGATATTGGCCTATAGTTGGATCGCTGACAGGGGTCGAGGTCTGGATTTTTAATCGGGTTTGATAACTGCTAGCTTAAAAGATTTAGGCACATAGCCAGTGCTAAGGGAAGAATTGATCATTTTTAGAAGGGGTTCAGTAGCTACTGGTAATATCTGTTTAGGGAAAGACGTGGGTAAAGGATCTAGAATGCAGGTTGAAAGTTTTGAAGATGAAATTAGGGAAACTAGATGAGGATCTTGAAGTGGAGTAAAGCATGATAAGCTCTGATCATAAATAGTTATATTATCTAAAGGATTATCTACCAAATAATTTGGTTTTAATTGAATAGTCTGAATATTTTGCCTGATATTATCAATCTTTCCATTGAAAAAATTAATGTCATTGAAAAAGTCATTGCTGCTGCATAAAGAAGGTGTGCACTTTTCTGCAGTGGTTTTACTCCTAGTTAGTTTTGCTACAGTACTAAATACAAATTTAGGATTGTTTTTGTTATCTTCAATTAGGGCAGAGAGGTACGCTGATCTAGCAGAAGATTTTTTAAGAGAATTTTTGTAGCTCAGAAGGCTTTCCTTCCACGCTAACTGAAATACTGCCAATTTAGTTTGACGCCATTTGCGCTCTAGTTTCCTAGCTGATTGTTTTAAAGCTCGTGTGTGGTCATTGTACCAGGGTGCTAGTTTCTGCTCTTTAATTATTTTCCTTTTAAGTGGAGCTACATTATCTAGCGTGTAGAGAAACACTGACTCCAGGTAATCAGTCACCTGATCAAGTTCTGTGGGTTCAGACGGTGAACTAATCATGGATGATAATTCTGGGAAATTATTGGTAAATCTCTCTGCAGTAGCAGACGTAAATGTACACTTAATACGGAGACGTGGCTAATTGTCATTAGCCACGTATGTTAGAATAAGATCCAGAGAATTGTTTTCATTTAAGTCTATTTCATTCGTGCCATATGTTGGATTTAAAATATTTGACTGTAAAAACCACAGACCCATTATAATTTTTAAATAAAACATCCACTGTACTATTAAATATATGAACTCCATATTAACTCCATATTATAGTAGCTAATTTTCACTATATATTCTGTAGATACTGCAACCTCGAGTATCGTCCGATACCATTAACCATCCGTTATTTTATTAATTACTTTAGCTTTAAGATGATTTGTTTTTTTAACTGCATAAATACAAGAATTCATAAAATGATGTCGGACCTGCACAACTTTTTTATTTAGCTAAAATCAAACACACAAAAATCTTATATTACAAACATAAATAAATATAATAAATTCTAAAATGTAAACATAATAAAATAAATACATTTTCTCCAATGTTTGATCCACCATTTTTTGCTGGTCTCTAACAATAAATATTAAGGGTACTATTAAACATACAAATATCAAATATAGAATTTAAACATTAATTTTAACATTTAATATTAAAATATTTTTAAAAGAATTATACACAAAAATATTTGTAGAATATGTATTATTTATGCTTTATTTATTATAAAAAACATATGCATTTTTAATTGATCCATTTGTAGTTTTTTTTCTAATGGTCAATTTTAGTTTTATTACATTTTTTTAATTTTAGTTTATTAATCAATTTTAATATATATTTTTAACAATATATAATGCTATTGTAATGCTGTTCATACACACACACACACACACACACTCATGCTGCCACTGCTGGGCTCTTGAGCAAGGCTCTTAACCCTCACCTGCATAACTGTATAAAAGATATCTGCCAAATTCCATAAATGTAGCTAACAATTAAAATTCATTTTAATTAAAATTGAATTAAAAGTCTTGCTCAATGTAATGACAAATTACACATGCTACAGCTAGATTAGTGCCAGATTAGGAGAATTGAGTCACGTATGCAGCATATGCAGATCTGCCTGGACAAACAGTACAGTACAGCGAGTTCCCAGGACTCTAATTTAGGAAGAAAATGAATGAGTGATGTGTTTCTGTTTTTAGGACCTGACCCTGAAGCATGGCTGGAGGACGGGGGCCATCATCCCTGAGCTACGCAAGGAGATCAAGATCATGAACACAGAGGAATATGTACACGCCATGACATGGCTGCAGAGTCTCACCAACCTGGTGGAACAGATGCAGGTAGGACATCATTGAGTCATCTCCGCTGTGTGGGGTTCCTGGAGATTCAGTATTGTTTAAAGGCTGATCGTTTAAATAATTTGTCAGTGACCAATAAATCCAAAGAAATATTGTTGGTGCCATTGTCATATACAGTATGGTGCAGTGATGTGAGATTACTAATGTAAATGACTGACTTTTTTGGATATATGCAAATAAATAAATAAATAAAATTACGATAAGTATGAATAATAAAGTAGCCATAATGTCACAAATAAGTAAATCACATTGTAGAACAATTTAATCTATAACAGACTAAACCAGTAACTTGCATTCCTGACATAAATCATAAACTGACGAGGTTCAAGGACAAGGTTAGATTTTGGGTTACTCATACATGGTGGAGTGACCCTAAGGATTAACAGTAAGAATGCAGTGTGTCCCTTTAATAGTAAGAATCTAATGAAAATGTTTTTCTTACCCTGTGTTTGTTAGGTGCATCGAGACGCTGCCTCACAATCAGTGATTCAGCAGTGGATCAGCGAGAGGGAGGACATGAGGTAATTATTTACTCTCATATATTCTATATATTTTACATATTCTAGCATCATTACTTTAGTATTTATTACATTTATGGACTACATATAATATGCAGTATGTAGACAGTATATGGTACTGGTGGAAATTTTCACTCTTTTCAGTGAATCAGATCATTTGACTCACTAATAGGAGTTTTGTTCTAAACCGGACCACAATTATAACACTTTGTGTAATTATTGCTCCGCTTTACTGAAATAGTTCCATGACATTGTTTCTACTATCTAATTTATTAAAAAACAAATAAATAAATAAAAATGGCATTGCAGTTCATTGCAACAATTTAGATAATTAAAATCAGCAAGACACTGCACACTACAGTAAACATCCCTGCATTAATGCTGTTGTGCCCGCTGTGTCTGTGCTTCATTAAGAAGATTCATTTTCTAGTTATCCTGATAACTGATCACCTCCACATAATGGTACATCTTCAACAAGCTGCAGTGTAGAGGATCTTCTCCGTCACGCTGCTTCATTCCCACTAATGACCATTTACCATTCCCAGTTACAAACAGCTGAAATAGAAGACAAGATGCTGAAATACGATTTCCACTGACGTATTTTGATTACTCTGTAAGAGTGAAGTCATTGCATTACACAAAGAGCTCATATATGCAAGCCAGCTCGCGGTGTCACCTCAAAGAGCTGGCTCATTTGTGAACAACGCATGACTAATAGATTTTATTTATTTATTTAATTATTATTTATTTAAATACTGCACTAGAAATACACCATTTGTTGCATGGGAATAACTACACGGTCTTGATGTCACAGGTCTCAGGCAAAGAACATGTTCAACGTTCAGTTCGGCAGTCTGTTCCGCACGTATCACAACCCGACATATTTTTCCCGCCGCCTCTCGCGCTTTGCGGACATCTACATGGCCTCCCTCAGCTGCCTGCTCAACTACGACCTGCAGCACACCTTCTATCCACGCCGCACACCACTTCAACACGAGGTGCCGTTCTGGCCGGAGCAGTCCAGCACAGGAGCCACTAGTCCCTTCTAGATCCATCGCGCTGGCTCAGACTAGATCTGGAGGAATAGTGTGGTATTATTATATATTATAAAGCTTTATTTGATATACAGCAGCACTGAAGAGGTTCAGCACATTGACCAGCCACGTGCAAGTGGTTAAATAGGAATGAAGATTTTATCATTGTATTTAAAAAAAAAAAAGGAAGGTTTGTATGTTCTTCATGCATCAAGTATCTGTTTAGACGCTAGTGCTCAGCTGTGCTACGACTAATAATCATAACACGTCTGACCTGCTGTAGTGGGTCATTGTCTCCCAGCTATACATCGCTGTAGCGCTTTAGTATTTTAAGATGCCTATACCTTATTTTTTATATTTGCAGCATACTTGATTCTAGGTGTTTTAGTCTGTTTTGACTGGCTACAAATATTTTTGGATGTTTCCTCCTACTGTATTATGAAAGTGCAGTGGAGATTTTTTAAATTGGCAAAAGTTTTGCAGTGAGGGAGTTGATTTATCTTCCCTTGTCTATTTTTTATGCAATTCTAGCAGGTTCCACATTGGTATGAGAAAAATGCATAAAACTTAAAAATGTGGATTTACAGACAATCTGTTGAAAGCGGATGAGGCATTGTATTCATTTAAATAGCTTTTGTGATGTACGCTGGTTTAGCCTGATGTTTTATAATCAGCCATAATATTAAAACCACCTGTGTAATATTCCTAGTGTTGGTCCCCCAGTCCACCAGTTTTCTTCCCTGGACCACTTTTGGTAGGAACTGATCACTGCAAACTGGGAATTTCCCACAAGACCTGCAGCTTTGGAGTCACTCATTTTTCCTGCTTCCAACACATCACCTTCAAGAACTGACTGTTTACTTGCTGCCTAATACATCCCACCCCTCCGTAATGAGATCATCAATATTATTCACGTCACCTCGCAGTGGTTTTAATGTTCTGGCTGTTCGATGTAGGTAACTAATTTACTTAAACAGCTCATTGACATTATGTGATGTACAGTCATTTGATATCATATGTGGTTCATAGCAGCTGTTGCTCAGTTGAGTGACCAACATATTGTCACCTGTAATTTAATCAGCTTTCAATTATAGGCAATATAAATAATTGTACTGTAATGCATTGAAAAAACATCTTTGCACTGAATTTTCATCCAGACACGACTTCAATTGTTACAGTTCATTTTTGTGTCTGTGTGGAAAATTAGTTTTACTAGATGTACTTTTTTAATGAATGGACAGGGGCTGAAGTGAACAAATCAGCAGGTGATGCAGTATTCTGCAGCTCTTCTAACTCTGTTGATAGGTTACTGTATTTGCCTAGTGATGACCTTTATTCAAAGTCACTTGTGATTTATTTATTAAACGTTTTCATGGGATATTTGTGTCTTGTTAATTTGAACATGTTAAACACAACACATTTTAAAGCAGGTTTATCTCGAAAGTTCAATTTGTGGTCATTTTTATGATGTACACTGGAGCTCTTTTCTTTTAATAAGCTGCACTGAGGCTCAGTGTAAGTCACTTAACCTTTATATCTGATTGAAGTTCCAGGTAATAAAATGCACAGCTGCTTTATTATTTGCTCATCACAGATTGGAAGAAGGCCAGGTTCCTCTTTATTAAATTAAAAAAATTACGTTCTCTGTTTGCAGACAGGAATAAAAAAAAGAATAAGTCCTTAAGCATGAACTAAATAAGGAATAAAAACAAAACATAAACTGCATAAATGGCAGGGCGATATGATGACCGCTCGGAAGTGATTATTTTCCCAGATCCGTACATCCACAGGGGTTTTATTCATTTTATCCCAGCAAATTGTCAACAATTACAATTAATTATTTATTAAAGAATGACATATATTTCCTTTTATCCTTTTACAGTTGTGTAATGCCCCAAAACAACTTGGTTCTTGTTATTACTTGTGTTATTGAAGCTTTAAACAGTTGATCTATCAGCAGCCTCTGAGAAACCACAAACCCCTCCATAAAGAAGACTTTTCTGTGTTGGGAAATGTAGTACAAGATACAGCTTTACCTCTAACTGTGGTAAAGTGATGACTGAAAACTCCGTCCAGTGGGCATGTGAGCATCAGAACTGGACCAAAGAGCAAAGGAAGAAGGTGGCCTGGTCCAGTGAATCACGTTTTCTGACATAACATTTTCACATGATGTGAACGTGTGAGTGTGTGTTACTTACCTGGGGAAGAGATGGCACCAGGAGGCATTATGGGAAGAAGACAAGACAGCAGAGGCAGTGTGATGCATTCTGCTGGGAAGTACACCCTTTCATAGCAACAGCATTCCCTAATGGCAGTGTCTTCATTCAGCAAGATAATGCACCCTGCTGCACTGCAAACATTCTTCAGGAACATGACAAAGAGTTCAAGGTGTTGACTTGGCCTCCAGAAATTCCGCACACCTCAATCTGAGCATCTGTGGGATGTGCTGGACAAACAAGTCCAGTCCATGGAGGCCCCACCTCACGACTCACAAGACTTAAAGGATCTGCTGCTAACATCTTGCTATTACTATATACTGTCATCTTGCATACCACAGCACACCTTCAGGGATCTAGTGGAGTCCATGCCTCGACGGGTCAGGGCTGTTTTGGTGGCACAAGATGGACCTACACAATATTAGGAAGATGGTTTTAATTTTATGTCTGATTGTTGTATATCATTTTCCCCAGAACCTATATGTGAAATCATGAAAATCATGTAATATGGTTTTAGGCAGATTATTAAAAAACAAAACAAAAAAAACTCATAAAAAATAGGTCTATCTATCTATCTATCTATCTATCTATCATCTATCTATCTATCTATCTATCTATCTATCTATCTATCATCTATCTATCTATCTATCTATCTATCTATCTATCATCTATCTATCTATCTATCTATCTATCTATCATCTATCTATCTATCTATCTATCTATCTATCTATCTATCTATCTATCTATCTTTCTATCTTTCTATCTATTACACATGGCCAGTAGACAATACCAAAGAAAAAATAATAATCTAATCAAATTCACCCCCTCTGTGTGTAATTGGCTGTGCTCCAGGATGGATTTAAATGTCTGTGTGTTAACGAACTGACTTTATAAAAACAACAATTCCCTCATGATTGTACCCTGGCAGGGTGTTAATTGAAAAATGTCCGTATAACGTAAGCAGTGTGGTTGTCATGGAGTTTCAGGGCTAAAACCAAGTGGTTTGCACTTGCAGTTGCTCAAAAGACAGAAGACTCAACTGAAGATGCAACAATGCTGGGAGATTTTTCATTTCCACTTCATGAATATGGCAACAGCTGGGATGGATTTAAAAACTGCATGCATAGCACCTACTCTTGATTCATTAAAAAATCAATAGGATAATAAGCAACAAGAGATTTAGAAGATTAATTGTCGAGGTATGTTAACTATTATCATGTCATGTGCTTCTAATAATATATATGTTTTAAAAGTATGTAGTGTTTAGTTGATGTGAACACTTCACAAAAATGGAGTACCCATTATGAACACCTTATCTACTAATTTACTTTTACGCTGCAAAATATACTACCAGTGTAAGACTTTTCTTCCCTTAGACCTTTTCTGTGAGAAATATTTGAAAAGTGATCAGGCTTCTACCTGAAAAGCAATCTTCATTAGGACTAGTGGATGGCCTCTTTAAGAAAATGAAGGAAATTGTCAATAACCGATAACAGCTCCTATGTCAATATGCTAAGTGCAGTTTGGAAATGATCGGTAATTTCACTAGTCCTTGGGAACACGTGAATGAGAACACATGGCGAAATAACATCCATGTGGCCATCCTGGTTACCAACTGTACAGTGCTGCTCGTAACGTTTTTCGTGGGAATCGCGGCCAACCTTTTCGTCACGTATGCTGTGTACCATCAGAAATCCCTCCAGACCTCCACCAATGCACTCTTGGTTAATCTCGCAGTCATTGACCTCCTGCGATGTGCTACTGACTGTCCGTTGCTCCTGGTTGTCGTCTTGAACGAAAACAACACCAGAGACCTTGGGGACCTTGTCTGTGATGGTCAGGTGATGTCATTTTCCCTCAGCTGCTGTGTCCAGTTGTTCACTCTGGCAAGCATTAGTGCTGAAAGACACCAGGCCATTGCTAATCCATTTAAGACTGCTGAGCGGCGAAAACGGGTTAAGGTGTGGATCCCGCTCACCTGGGCCGTGGCCATTGTGGTGTCAGCTCTGTGCGTCGTGTTTACAAAAGACTCCTCTGTCTACGTGCGATGTAGAGCGTTGCATTGGGACGCGTTAAAGACATATGGCTCCTTCGGACGTTACGTCTTGTTACCCGTCTGGTCCGTGTGCTTGGCTCTTATCGTTGGTTTTTATTCACACATATTTGTCCTGGTCAAAGCACACAACAGAAAGATTTTTGACAAGGGCATTTCTGCCCCGACTAAAAAAGTGCCTGAAGACAAGAAAAAAGTACAGGAAGTTGTGGAAACCAAGGTTGCCTTTGTGGCTGAACCAGTGGCGGGGAAAAGAATTCATGATACTCAATTCATGCAAGAGGGAAATGATCCAGTACATGGCACAAAGTCATGGAACGGAGATCCAAAGGACCCAAAGACCTTACCAGCTGTTGCTGAAAATCAGCCTCTTTCTATGGACACCAAAAACCTAGATGTCAAAACAGAAGAGACTCTCGAACATCCCAACCAGCAAAGTGTGATACTCGTTTCTGAACTGCACCACAACACAGCGGGACTGATAGATCTGGAGAACGATGGTGAGAATCCAGGTGGTCTTCCTAAAGATGCTGAGAACCCAAGCTCTGAGCAAGTTCCTCCACCTGCAACCAACCAACAAATTGTTTCTGACCCGCAAAACCCTGCGACTGAACCGACAGACCCAAAGAATGGTGAGGAGAACCCAGGTGATCCTCCAAAAGATGACAAGAACCCAAACTCAGAGCAGGCTCCTCCAGTAGCAGATGGTGCTCAGACTGCTTCAGCAGGCCAAACCATGGAGGTGATGGGAGAAGTGTGCATGATGCCATCCTTCGCCAATAAGGAAAGAGGCAGCAATAAGAAAGAGAGCAAGCTGGCCAAGCGCTCCGGTTACATCATTCTTACTTTCCTAGTCTTCTGGATGCCGCTGATTGGCACAGTGGTCCTGAACACCTTTCTGAACCGAAACCAGATTTGGGAAGTAAGTTTTATGGCTTAATCTGAGTAAAACATAAGCAAACTTCCACATAAATCTAATAAAGTAAAATAAAAAGTTAAATATAAGCAAGTATCAAGTAAACTTATGTATAAATATGTTTCTGCTTTAAATATATGCACACTGACATGTAAGTGTTATCTAGGATTAAATATTTAGCTTATTATAGTTATTATAGCTTATTACTTATTCACATCAGTCACAAATTTGAGCCTTTACCCAGATATTTTTTCTGACGGAATTTTTGACACTTATTCCTTTTTAATATTCCTATTTTATAGCTGATCCAGGAGTTTGAAGTTCTTGTAGTCTCCATTTCCTGCATGACATCCGTCACCAACCCGATCATTTACGCAGTGGTGAACCCTCAGTTCCGTACCGAATTCTACAGCCTGAAGGCGAGATGTAAAGCACTGTGCTCAAAATCATGAAGATATTTAACGCTTTGTTATTGACCAACCATGGCAAACTTCCTGACTATTCAAACCAGAGCGGTTTGTTAGGTTGTTGCATTGTAAAACAGGCATTTCACTCGCTGCAGTGTGCAAATCTGAATCCTGTATACTGTAACTTACAGCGCAAGTGGAACCGAGATTGTTTAAAACTCTGTATCTGAACATTTCTCAATTTTCTGCCGCCAGAAGTATATTGGAGTCATTGCATAAAAAGGCATACTCTTTTCATGTACTGGTGTGCACAATGACAATCAGGGAATTGGTTTTGATTTAAAACTGGAAATAAAATTTTAGAATTTTAAAAACTTGGTCTCTATTTAAGTGTACGCAAATTTATGATCTTGTCCATGGAAGCTCCATCGTACAGTCAGTTTGAAGCACAACTTCAGACGTCTCACCGATGGCTTTGCTCCTTTGTGGATCATCAGGTTTTACACAAACATCTGAAGTCAACAGTTCACCTCAATATTTTGAAAGAAGCACAAAGATTTTGCTGATGACTTGCAATAAGAATTTTTTTTATTAAAAATATTGATATAAATGTTATATTACAAAACGAAGCCTTTTCCAATACTTTTGAACTTCATTATACAGTTTGCCAATGTACATTA
>JAUCMX010000009.1:28893099-28895599 GCA_033459395.1 Hemibagrus guttatus | reverse complement strand
TAGGAGCGGATTTTAATGGACATGTTGGTGAGGGGAACACAGGTGATGAGGAGGTGATGGGCAAGTTTGGAGTTAAGGAAAGGAACCTTGAAGGACAGATGGTAGTGGACTTTGCTAAGAGGATGGACATGGGTGTGGTTAACACTTATTTTCAGAAGAGGGAGGAGCATAGAGTGACTTACAAGAGTGGAGGTAGGAGAACACAGGTAGACTACATCCTATGTAGAAGAGGCAATCTGAAAGAGATTAGTGACTGTAAAGTGGTAGTGGGAGAGAGTGTAGCCAGACAGCATAGGATGGTGGTGTGTAGGATGACTCTGATGGTCTGTAAGAAGAAGAGGTCAGAGATAGAGAAGAAAACCATGTGGTGGAAGCTGAAAAAGGAGGAATGTTGTGAGGAATTTAGAAAGAAGTTGAGGCAGGCTCTGGGTGGTCAGGTAGTGCTGCCAGATGACTGGGAAACTACAGCAGAAGTGATCAGGGAGACAGGGAGAAAGGTGCTGGGTGTGTCATCTGGAAGGAGGAAAGAAGATAAGGAGACTTGGTGGTGGAATGAGGAAGTTCAGGATAGTATCCAGAGGAAGAGGTTAGCCAAGAAGAAGTGGGACATGGACAGGACTGAAGAGAATAGACAGGAATACAAGGAGTTACAGCGCAGAGTGAAGAGGGAGGTGTCTAAGGCCAAGCAGAAGGCATATGACGAGTTGTACACTAGGTTAGACACTAGAGAAGGAGAGAAGGACTTGTACAGGTTAGCTAGGCAGAGGGATCGAGATGGGAAGGATGTGCAGCAAGTTAGAGTTATTAAGGATAGAGATGGAAGGGTGCTCACAAGTGAGGAGAGTGTACAGAGGAGATGGAAGGAATACTTTGAGGAGCTGATGAATGAGGAAAATGAGAGGGAAAAAAGAGTAGAAGGGGTGAACTCTGTGGAACAGAAAGTAGATAAGATTAGAAAGGATGAAGTCAGGAAGGCTTTGAAGAGGATGAAAAGTGGGAAGGCAGTTGGTCCTGATGACATCCCGGTGGAGGTCTGGAAGTGTTTGGGAGAGGCAGCAGTGGAATTTTTAGCTAATTTGTTCAACAGGGTTTTAGAGAGTGAGAAGATGCCTGAGGAATGGAGAAGAAGTGTGTTAGTGCCGATCTTTAAGAATAAGGGTGACGTGCAGAGTTGCAGTAACTATAGGGGGATAAAGTTGATGAGCCATACAATGAAGGTATGGGAAAGAGTAGTGGAAGCTAGGTTAAGGAAGGTTGTGGAAATTTGTGAGCAGCAGTATGGCTTCATGCCCAGAAAGAGCACAACAGATGCAATTTTTGCTCTGAGAATTTTGATGGAGAAGTATAGGGATGGTCAGAGGGAGTTGCACTGTGTGTTTGTAGACTTGGAGAAAGCGTATGACAGGGTGCCAAGAGAAGAGCTGTGGTACTGTATGAGGAAGTCAGGAGTAGCAGAGAAGTATGTCAGAGTGGTGCAGGACATGTATGAGAGGAGCAGGACAGTGGTGAGGTGTGCTGTAGGTCAGACAGAGGAGTTCAATGTGGAGGTGGGACTGCATCAGGGATCGGCTCTGAGCCCCTTCCTGTTTGCTATAGTGATGGACCAGTTGTCAGAGGAGGTCAGACAGGAGTCTCCTTGGACAATGATGTTTGCAGATGACATTGTGATCTGTAGTGAGAGTAGGGAGCAGGTGGAGGAAAACCTGGAGAGGTGGAGGTTTGCGCTGGAGAGAAGAGGGATGAAAGTCAGTCGTAGTAAGACTGAGTACATGTGTGTGAATGAAAGGGAGGGAAGTGGAACAGTAAGGTTACAGGGTGAAGAGGTGAAGAAGGTACAGGAGTTTAAGTACTTGGGGTCAACAGTCCAGAGTAATGGAGAGTGTGGGAAAGAGGTAAAGAAGCGAGTGCAGGCAGGTTGGAATGGGTGGAGAAAGGTGTCGGGAGTTCTGTGTGATCAGAAAATATCAGCGAGAATCAAGGGGAAGGTGTACAGGACAGTGGTGAGACCGGCCATGCTGTATGGTTTAGAGACAGTGTCACTGAGGAAGAGACAGGAGTCAGAGCTAGAGGTAGCAGAGCTGAAGATGTTGAGGTTCTCTTTGGGAGTGACAAGGTTGGACAGGATTAGGAACGAGTACATCAGAGGGACAGCTCATGTTGGACGTTTGGGGGACAAAGTTAGGGAGGCCAGATTAAGATGGTTTGGACATGTTCAGAGGAGGGAGAGTGAGTATATTGGTAGGAGAATGTTGGACATGGGGCTGCCAGGCAGGAGGCAAAGAGGAAGGCCAAAGAGGAGGTATATGGATGTAATTAATGAGGATATGAAGCTAGTGGGTGCAAGGGTTGAGGATGCAGAAGATAGGGATAGGTGGAGAGAGATGATTCGCTGTGGCGACCCCTGAAGGGAGAAGCCGAAAGAAGAAGAAGAAGAAGAGTTATCTGCTAACCGTTTCTCACCATAGCAGCTGATAAGCAATAACATGCTAAAGGCATGCAG
>JAUCMX010000009.1:28850599-28888099 GCA_033459395.1 Hemibagrus guttatus | reverse complement strand
GGCATAATACGTGTTGTGACTGTGTAATGTGAAATGAGTGTGTGAGAGAAAGAGAGAAAGTGCTCACCCCCGATAGATATGAAAAGTAGAGAGGCGCTGACTCCAGCTGAGCGGCTATTAAACCTCTGTTCCCTGTGTTTCAGCCCTCCGATGATCATACAGATCCCCTTAGCATTATCGATAGGGAGAGAGAGAAGGAGTGAGACAGAAAGGATGAGTGAATAAGAGGAACATCCAAGACCGTGCAATCACTTACCGGGATGAACAGGATGCACCCGAGCAACGTCCCGGTCAATGCTGCTTTCACAATCTCCTGTAGGCAAATGTTGTCCTGCTGATGACCCCTGAGCAAGGCCGTGATGTAAAAGGTAAGCTCGGTGATCGAGCCAAAAGTGGCATTGACCACTGCTCCGACTGCAAAGTTACTCTGAGCTGATATACTGCAGAGGCAGAGAGAGCACCGTGCCTCACTAAAATGAATATTCACATGTTAATGATGTTCATGAAAATGAAGTTGGCGAGAAGGTAAGAGGTAGAAATGTGTGTACCGCTGCGTGTAAAAATCTTGTAAAGAAATAATGAAATGTCAATTTAAAAAAAAATCAATAAATCAGTACTTGGCATAACAACACTGCCTGTAAATAAGCATCAGGTCACTTAGAAATTTTTTATTCAATTTTTTTTTTCTACTGACAATATTCAAGAATCTGTTAGTTAATTTGCTTATTTTATAATTTACAAAGAAGTCTCTGTAAGATTTAATATAGAAATTTGCACTTTTTATGACTAATGCAGAAGACAAAAAACAAAATAAAATAAAAAAGAAAGAAAGAATTATGTTGTATGAAGAAATATCTCAAAGTTCTAGTACACATAACATCCTGGATATTATATTATAAAAAAATATATAAATAAAATGTGTACCCTAATGAAAAAGATTTATATAACGCTATAAATAATGATTTAGAATACATATTTATTTAAAACTTAAAAAAAATTAAAAATAAAGAGCAACCTAAGATTTTTGCACAGTAAAGTGTGTGTGTGTGTGTGTGTGTGTGTTCACCTGGCTATGCCCATTCCTATATAATAAGACAGTGGGATGAGTGAACCTATCGCGGTGGTGAACTTAACCTCGGCACTAGCAAACTGGTTGTCATGATCCACATAGCCGATCACCAGAGAGAAAACAACCAAAGGAAGGAGATCTAGACACAGTTATTTAAGGAAACCCACAGGGAAATTTTACAACCAAGACTAGATCAAAAATCTTTCCACAGATTTCACACTAAATGTAACACGCGTGTGAAAAACAACCTTCTTTTCAAACCACACCACTTCTTCTTGATCAATTTAGAAGGATACTGACGGCAAAAACATTGATCCCATCAACCGTGTACTTGTAGTAATAGATATTCACTGCATGGTAGCAGCACAGAATGGCTCGACCTTCACCTTCCTGAGGAGCAAATGAAGTGAAAGTGACAATAAAATGAGTTCAAACTATTTCACATATGTTTAGCCAAGCTAGCAAATCTGTCCTTTACTAAGCATGAGAATTATTCACATCTCATATCAAACAAAGTACAAAGAGAACCAATTTATTCCATAACAAGTATGAGCTTATAAAACTAGAAACTTTCATTAACTTCTATTACACTTTAACTCACTTCAAGATGGAAATTATTTAATTATTTAACCTCTCACCATTTATTACAGGATCATACAGTCAACTGTCATCAAAAATACCGAATCATTTTGCTGTGACAATAAAACATCTATATTAAATATACCACAAATTGTAAAATAAACCAAAAATACACTATTTACTATTTATAACTATCTTATCTAAGAGCTATATCTCATATCACAAAACCAAATTCTACACTTTTAGGAAATCTCACCCTAGTGCCATCATTTATGAGGACGTGATCAGGGGGAATTAGCAAGACATTGGTCAGGGTTCGGATGCTTATTTTGGCTACGGGGATGGTGAAGACCAAGAGCCAGGAGAGTACACACAACACGCCATGAGCCACCACCAGAGGAGGATATCCCAGCAGCACCCACACATACACACTCAGATTATTCTGGAAAGAAAAACATGATCCTGATGAAACATGATGTTGATTCTGGAAAGTTAATAAAAGTTCAATCTGTCAAGGAGGGCAGGTGGTAGAAGCTAAAGGTGTTTGTTCAGTAGAAATTTACTAAACTGGAGGCAAAAAGACACAATTTTGTCTGAGAATACAGCGACATTTATCAGGTTTTTCTGGCATAAAAAAGGTTCCATTGCATTTCCTACACTTTATTATAAACTGTATATTATATTCTGATAAATTTATGAAATTGCTGTATCATGTTTTGACTAGTTAATTTAATGACAGTGAGAAAGTTTGTTTTGTGTTTGGTTTAATGATATTTAGTGAGTCTGTGCTGTGTTTGGGTTTATATCATTGATTGAGACTGACCTATTAATACTAACTGTCTCTAAACTGTGTCAGTTTAGTGAGTCTAATATCAGTTACTGAGTCTAAACTCTGTTTGGTTTCATGATTTTAAGTGACTATTACTCTATTTTAACTGGTATTCTACCCAGTAAAGCTGCTCTGGAGGCCTGGGTGATCCATCCATGTTGTCCACCACGGTGCTGGGCCTCAGTAGCGGAGAGGCTGGCTTCCCCTCATCCCCTTCACCTAGTACATCATTGTGGAGTATCACACCGACGTTTGAGAGCGGACCACTTGCCTGAAAGAACAGTTTGTATATTCTGAAAATCAACTATAAATGTAGCTTTCACCGAACCCGATCTACACCTTTCTTCACTTAAAATGGCGTGAACATGTTCCTCTCAAAAGAAAGCATACAGAGTAATGAGAAAAAGTCAACCTTCTGTATTGCTTTTCCAAACGGCCACAAAAAGTAGCAGGAGAGTCTGAAGCACAATTGACCTAAAAAGAAGAAAAGCCTAGTTGAAAAACAATGTACAAGGTTTAGATGTTGTAATAACATTGTTATAAACACAAATTACCATGAGGAGCTCCAATAATGGTGATATACATCATGATACCAATGAGAAGGTACACCAGAGAGATCCACCAACCGAATAAAAAGATATACAAAACATTTCCACACGTAATTAAAGAGCCTGATAAAAACAGAGAGAGGAGCAGAAGAACACAGAGATTATTTAAAAACACACACACACACACACACACACACACACACACAATAGTATTATAAAAAAGAAATGTTTGATGCTGTTTGTTTAATGATAGTGAGTTGATCTCAGTAGATAGTGAGTCTGAATTGTGTTCGGTTGAATGATACTGAAGGAGTGTGACTTATGTTTGGTTAAAATGACGCAGAAGAGGAAGTGAATCCAACATGTGAAACTTTTTATGATTCTGACATACATTTCAGTTAATTTAATGACAGTGAGAAAGTCTGTTTTGTGCTGGTTTAATGATGTTTAGTAAATCTGTGCAGTGTTTCATTTTATCTAATTGATTGAGTTTAACCTATTAATACTGACCGACTCTAAGCTGTGTTTGGTTTAATCATTTTGACTGAATCTGTCTTGTTTTTCATTTCATAATTTTAAGTGAGTCTAAGCCAAGTTTGTTTTAATTTTCATGAGTGTGACCCGTGTTTGGTTTAATGATGTTGAGTGAGTCTGACCCGTGTTTGGTCTGACCCGTGTTTGGTTTAATATTTTGAGTGACCTGACCTGAGTTTAATGATACTGAGTGAATCTAAACTGCTTGCTTTAATATCTTTCAGTGACCTGCATTTGGCTTAATAACATTTTCATGAGTCTGACCTGTGTTTGGTTTAATGATGTTGAGCTCTGAGTAGAGCTCCTTCACAATTTCTGATCTGTCCTCAAACGGTCGCTCAGTCACATGGCTTTTCCATTTTCTGAATCCGAACTTCACGTGTCAGAAACACGCATAGACAAAAAAAACATGTAAGAACTGAAACTAGACCAGCAGGTATTTGCAGAAAACTAACACTCATTAATCCAGAATTAAACCACTTACCTTGTAATTATTGGCAAGTTTTTGTGCCTCCACCTCATTTTCAGCACTTATAGTGGTCTTACTGCATAATACTTCTTCCCACGTTTCATTAGTGGTGTGTGTGCTATGTCCTACAAATGGAAAATGACCATAAACAAAAAGTAGTAAAGACTTTTAACTGCTTTTAAAACTCCAGAAAGAATAACGTGTCCACCTTTGTTTGTGTGTTTGGGTCTGTAAGAGCAGCAGGGCAAATGCAGGGGGCAGTCAGTGGTACTGACTTGCTGGTCATTTCCACACACATGATCACAACTGGAGCTGAAGGGATAACCACCAATACCAGCGTTAGCTCTGACAATACCCTGGTCCCATGAAAGCTCTGAGGTGAGGTGAAGAAAAAACAGAAACAACACAAACATCTAAATAACCCAAACTATTAATCAGTTTGCCAAAAACTCTCTTGTACCTATGTAATATGTTTTAATAATGGATGAATACAATTTACACAAATTACACAGAAGATGTGATATACAAGATGGGCTCAAAGTCGTTAAGTCTCATACCAAATTTAAACAAATACTCACAGAAGATTAGGAAAAAACTGGGCAGAGATGTGGGATGGACTTTTATTTATGGAGTAGTAGTACACATGCAATATATTATTATTATTATTATTATTATTATTATTATTATTATTATTACAGTTACAGAAGTCCTGAAAATCGTGCAGCACCCTCAGCACCACCATTTCACATGTCCTTGTGCATTGATTTGTTTACACAATGGACAATGTCTAAAAGCAGCTTTACAGAAATCTGGATATAGATTTAACTTTATCCCGATGCAAAGTTGGCAATTAAATACTCCCTGGTACAACAATCGGGAGAAATCCTGAGAGGAACTGGACTTAGTCTTAAATAGTGTCTGTAGTCTATAGTATCAAAGTTATCAAGTGTTGAACGATTGACTTGCATTTATTTAAGTATAGTTTTTAGGCTATTAAAGTAAGAACATCTACAGCCACCTTTAGAGATGCATATAGCTGAAACAGCTGGAAAATGCCATTTAAATCCAGATTAAACATCCAGCACCTTCATAACTTGCACTGAGATAAACCTCTGTCCCATCCAGGGTGTTTTCCTGCCTCACACACAGTGTTTTGAAGTGAGCTCTGGACACACCATGGCCCAGACCAGGATGAAGCAATTACTGAAGATGAATGAATGAATGTTCAAACAGTTCTTCACACAAATCCTGCACATTATTGCTGCACCACCATCATCACCCCACATCACTTCTGTTCACTAAAGCTGCCTGATGGTTGAAGACTCAGGAGATACCAGGGGAAGTGTGAGCAGACTTGAAAAGAGAAGTGTGAAATAAAACGCAAACCCCGCCGCTGTCAAGGCACTGCGAAATCCCCGTTTTATTTATTATAAGTATTTTTTGATGTGCTATGCGGAAACGGAAGGGTACAGCATCCCCACAGCATCCTGCCGGACCTCGGTGCATGAGAACGGTACAGTGTAGGTTTACACAGTTCGCAGGTGCGCACTATAATAAACACGGTGCACTACAGGAGTGTGTTTGGGACGCGTCCACACGCATAGCCAGCGTTAAACGGAGTCTTTCTACACAATATCATTTAAACAGGAAACGTCACAAAAATGCTTTTCGTTCAAGCAAAATATGATATATACCTTCATTCTCGTGGTCGGTGTTAGTTACTCTTCTTCGAGTGTCTGTACGAGTGGACATTACAGCTCCTGTTAAAGCACCAGAACAAAGCCCATGTGATGCAGAGCTGCTGAGCTGCCCGCTGGCTAACAGCCTCGCGCTGGGGATTGTGGGAAATGTATTTCCTACATGTACACACACTGGCCCTTTTTTCGTTTTGTTTTTATAATGCCCATCTTAGATAGAGGTGGATCGTGTAGATTTATCATTTGTGACTGTTTCTGTAAACAGCATCATAGATCACTACAGAACCATCACAGATCACTACAGAACCATTACAAAGCATCACAGATCACTACAGAACCATCACAGATCACTACAGAACCATCACAGATCACTACAGAACCATTACAAAGCATCATAGATCACTACAGAACCATCACAGATCACTACAGAACCATCACAGATCACTACAGAACCATCACAGATCACTACAGAACCATCACAAAGCATCACAGATCACTACAGAACCATCACAGATCACTACAGAACCATCAAAAAGCATCATATATCACTACAGAACCATCACAGATCACTACAGAACCATCACAAAGCATCATAGATCACTACAGAACCAACACAGAGCATCACAGATCATGACAGAGCATCACAGATCACTACAGAACCTCCAGAGCACTGTTTATGTATAGATTATGGATATAGATCATTTAGAGTAAAGCATAAGAAAGTGTGTAGGTAAACATTTATGATGCTTTTATGATGAGTACTTTAATAACATGACCTTTACTTACCCTGCATGCTTCATAGCTGAAGCACAATTCCTCCTACCAACCCACTACTGCAATACTTCTTTTGGTCTTGCATAACCCTAGGCCAGAACCACACTTCTATCAGTCGGGTACAACCAGTAGTTATTTATTAACATTTATTCATCTTCTTTATCCTGGTCAAGGGCACAGTGGACCTGTCTGTAGCAGAACATCTCTCTCTCTCTCGCGCTCTCTCTCTCTCTCACACACACACACACACACACCCCAAGGGATGATTTTTAAGGTGGAGGTGGGAAGAAACTTTAAATGTCCAAGAAATGTAGGTACAAAGCTAATGTGTCAGGTGTGTTATTTTTTTTACACATAAGCATATGCATAATGTTATTAGGTACTACTTGCTTGAGGATTTAAAAAAAAAAATAAAGATACATAAATGATGGTTATCCAAAATAAAATAATTTATTTGAAGTTTTTCAATCAAACATTAAAAGCAGTGGCAGTTATCTTATGCTACTCTGAAAAGATCACAGAAGAACCAACCCACAAAATTCACACAACTACGGTACAATTCACAGACATGTTCACATTGCTGTTTTTTTCCAGTTGGAGTAAACTAAATGACGAAAACAGACCCTTCAATTACACACCTGGCTTAATGCTAGAGAACACATACACGGGCAAACACTTGCACTGCACCGCAAACACATGCAGAAAAATACACAGCACAGGAGAAGTCAAACTGCCAATGTGCATCTTTTGTCCATCACACAGACATTTCAAGCATATCTTAATTTTGCAATATATAATTAGTTAAGAAACAGAAAAGTACAGGAAGCACTTTGTGTGTAGGAGGCCAGCTAGAGTGCAACACTCATTCATTGGTTAGAAAAGGTTTTTTGGCACTAGCAAATTGATATGTGGCAAAGGAGGGGCACTTCTCAGGAGGCACTCACTGAGTACACACCGAGTAACGTTATGTTGGGAAAAAATGAGTCACCGAAACGGCTTCAATCCACCGTCTGTGGAAGTCCAATGAATAATGGATGAACATTAGTCTTCCTCAACAAAATCCCCTGGGGTCTAAATTCTCCCAAAGGTGTTAAAGCATATCGAGATCTGGCGAAATAATGATTATCATCTGTATTAAACCATTCAGTGAGTATTCAAGTGGAGGCGGAGTCATCCTGCAAGAGACCACGCCCCATCAGGATAGAAATGTTTTCATCATGGAACAGAAGAACGATTTGCAGTGCCACTCAAACGGGATAAATAAATGCCCTCTATAGAGTAAACGAGGCAGTGTTGTTTCCTTTATCACCTGCATGTGTGTATGTATATATAGTCTGTTTGTTGTTTATTTCATTGTTTTTCTTTGAACATGTCCATTTCCTTTGCTGCCCCCCAGGAGGGACGAAGGCACAAAGGAGTGAAGACTGATAAAAAGGAGTGGCTTCACTTTCAGCTTTTCTGCTAACCAATATTAAATTTTAATAATAATATTTTAAAGGAATACTGCAGAGTTTTTTTTCCAATTATCAGTATAGTTGAGGTGGAGGATAAATGCCGAGTATGTATTTTTGTAAAAAAAAAATAAATATACATTTGGATATTTGGAAATAAAGTTGTAAACCTGTACAATTTATCCCCACAGAGCTACTTTTTTTCTCTCATCCCAAGACCTATTCCTATTCCTATAATGGCTGTAGTTTGATTTTGCATAATATATATTTTTAAATGCCTATTGACAGAATTCAACAACTGCTCTTTAATTATACGTGTCTTTCAAGTAAACAGGTCTTGTGTTCGTCTTTTCATTATGGAAATGTGTCAAAATACGTCTGTACTAATCACAGAAAAAGGTTTTAGGGGGACTTTGGTTTGTAGCTATGGGAGAATCCATAACTTTCTGTAGAAAGGGTTCAGTAAAACGTAGAAACCCTTTAAAAAGCTAGAACTGAGTACACAATCCGATTAAACCTCGAGAAACCTTTATACAGTAGACAGAGTTTAGGTTAAAAACAACTGCAGAATTCCTGTGATTTCATGCTGACCCATTATTTGTTCACTACTTCACCAAATATTTGCATCCATCAAAGCCTGAATCACGAGAAGCAATCCTGCTGATCCACACAGCTGTATTTCTAAGTGCACTGGCCAGATGAGACTGGACCTTAAACACAGCATGTCTGATGGAGCTCAGGGTGGAGTCCAGAGCGGAGTTTAAGCGAGGAGCCGCGCCAACTGAGCTCTGACCTCTCCGTCGGGGTGAGAGAGGAGCAGAGGGAGCCTGCTGTGTATCTGAGAGGAGCTGTCTAGCAGTACGCAGTAGAGCGAGTCCGGTTGCCTTCTCAGAGCTTCAGCCACCTGTGCAGACGGCCTCCAGGCCCGCAGGTTCCCAATGAAGACCAGAAGACGAAGAAGCACTTCTGTGTTTGTGCAGCAATCAAAGATGAGCACCAGGGAGGCAGGAGCCTGTATAAGTCAAATCCCAAGAAAAAACTGAAATTAAAACACATTTCTTTTGTATTTCCTCTTAAAAACTGTACTAGATTTATTTTGCTTTAAGTGATCCTCATTTAAAAAAAAAAAACTTTCAAAATTACAATATAATGGCAAGTACAAATAATAAATATTTTACATGAAATAAAAATACATAGTAATATTAACGTTAATTACAAGTAATAATAATAAATAAATAAATAAATAAATTAATTAATTAATTACTTACTTACTTAATTAATTAATTAATTAATTAATCAACACTAATATTCATAGTTCATAGAAGTATGTGCTCAAAAACCGACCTTACTGAGAGTTCAAACAACTTTAGATCGGTAAATTTATTTATTTTTTTTAATCCTAGCGTTTGTCCCACACACAATGGCAGGGTCCGCTGTTTTTTTAGCAGATCATTTGATCCGCATGATTTGGCACAGGTTTTACGCCGGATGCCCTTCCTGTCACAACCCTCCCATTTTTATCCGGGCTTGGGTCACAAAAAATGAAGAAAGAATTTCACTGTACACTAACGTATATGTGACAAAGTGTTTGAAGTGGGGGGAAAAGGTTGATTTCTAATTTAATATTTATCATATAACCCATTCCAGAGGAGTTTGCTAGTGAAAAGCATGTATTCATTTCAGCATACTTCACCTGGGCTTGCACTATGTCGTCCATTATGTCTGGATTAGATGATAAATTGACTAGGACCTTTAAAACCTGGATCTGCACACATAGAAGTGAAAAGACAAAATGTGTAAACAATTATGCTCAGTGAGACGAACATACAAAACAATAACACAAAAATCACCTGAAGAACGCTGTTGCTGACTACAAGCAGTGACAGGAGGAGCGTGATGGAGCTCTTCAGTAAATGCTGATGATTATCTGTGACAGTCAGATTCGTCAGTAACCTCAGTGCTGCCAGCTGAAGGTCCGAGTTCACGGGGGACATCTCGATCAGCTCCAACACTGACGGAACGTAGATCTGAACAGGAGGAGATCAGAGATCATTGCAGTGCTGCGCAAGAACCTTTGCTATGAGGATATGTTAAAACTCTGAAGCAAACCTTCAGCTGCTCTTGATTGCGGATGTTCATGCTCAGGTTATTTAAGGCATTAAGAGTCTGCACTCGGACATCAGGTTCAGGGTCTGAAAGAAAGCCGGCGATGATGTGAAGACCTCCAAATTCACGAAGGAGATCCTGGATGGAGGAAAATGTTTGGCTAAGATCATTATAGTCGATCACTATAAGACCGTTATCGGTCATTTATTACATGAGAATGATCCAGAACACAAAGATCATCCGATGTAGTAAATGTACAAATTGTTAGAAAATTCTTTTTCCAAATGTTTTTTTTTTCAAGGTTTTTTCTCAAGTTCAAAGTTTTACATGTCATACCTGGTTCACCGTAAATGCTGCAGCGTTTCCTAAAGTGATAAGGACTTGTTTTCTCTGGGTTGGGCTCGGGCTGCTCTGTAGGAGAGAGAGAAGCATGCTGAGGTGTCGAGGCTCCAGACTGCTGGGGGATTTGGAGAAAATTTCACCTGAGAGGAACAGGATGGAGAAAAATAGTGATTCTATCAACACAAGTTGTTCGACTGATAGTGTTAAAGGAAAAATCACACTGGAAAACTTACATATTAAACACTTTTAATTAAAATGTGATCTTCAGTAGCATCCAAGATTGTAATGGTAATGAAATTGAGTTGTTTTGTTTGGTTAACTTTGATTAACAATATACCACAATTCCCTTCATCTACCTGCTGATAGCGACACAGAAGTTTGAGCTCTCTAAAATCTCAGAGTTCATAAGTACGTACAGAAAGCTGGAGAGGTGTTCCAACAGACCTTTCATACTGGAAAGTAAGAAACCTCCCAGTTCCCTCGGTAATGAATGCAGTACAACTGCCCTAGCGTTAACAATGTCCTCTTGTGACGTCAGTGCAGGACATAACTACAACTTTTCACGGGAATATAAAGACTACAGCACCAGGTAGGAAATGAACCCCAGAATCACTAAACACATCCCAAATATTTCCATGGTAGACCATTTCATGTCTCAGGATGGAATATTCCTTTAAAGCACTAATTACTCATTATTAGAAGATTGATCTTTTCTGTGTAAAACCTGTGAGAGTCATTATCATAGCTATATTGCATAGAGTAGAGGTTCCTAGCCCTGGTCCTGGAGAACACAGTGAAGAACAGGAAGTTCTCCAGGTCCAGGGCTGGGAACCTGTGATTTAGATCACAGCATGGTGTCATGCAGTATTTTGGCTTACTTGATGCATCCTCTGTGCTCATATTCCCACTAACGACATTAAACCCAGACACTTTGGCCATCAGACTTCCTGGCTGGATCTTCCCACTTTCTTTCGCCTTTATTTTCTTTCTCTCTGGATCTTCTCTGCAGGCGCGCAGTAACATTTTGTACAGTCCATACGAAGCTCCTGCTCCTGCTACGATGCCCAAAAAAGCCTTCATATTACCCAGCTTTTGTAATACCCCGTCCTCTCCCATCGTGAAATAACTGTAATATCTCATTAATACGCATTAACGAACACTTATATAAACATATAAACAGCTTCTTCGACGGCCCATGGCTGGTCAAACGCGCACTTGTTTCTTGCTACCATGAAACTCCATGGCTGAGTCTTAAACGGCTGCCTCTGTCACAGCGTAGTGCACTACTTAGGATGCAAAAGACATTACTTCAAAAGATTTCGTAGTGCGCAAATAGAGGGAGTACAGGGCGGTTGGAAATCGGGCCTGTTTCAACGGCATGCATCAGTGGCCAATCAAAAGGTTTCACGGAGTTTTCCGGTTGCGTCTCAACATTGTAGCAGCTACGTTAAAAAGATTTATTCAAGCAAAAGTAGTTACACCAAAAGTAAAAATAAAAAATAAAAAAAAGACTCAAAAACACATTGTTTTAGTACATTTATTAATGTCCCAATGTTTATTTAAACATATTTGTTCCGTTGTATTTTAGAGACTATTTGTGTGATGGAAAAAAACAAACTGTGTACCATGTAAGTTCGTGTAATACCGTGATCATATATTCTCTATGTAATGTTATTTACAATTCCTTAACGTTTAAACTAATAATAATAATAATAATAATAATAATAATAATAATAATATCTTCATCATCATCATCATCATCATCATCATCAAATTGCATTCTTCCATTTGTCCACAGCGAGTTGCTATAAGTTATTCAAGGCCTCCTCTCTGTGGGAAATGGCTTGAACCACATCACATTAAATTTAGAAAAGAAAACAGAGCAGAATTCACATTCACACATACAATCAGACTCATACTGCTATCTTTACATTGCACAATCGTTTCAAAGCTACCATAACTTCGCTGTGTTTTGTTACGCAGCCAGTGTTTACGCGGCTTCACTGCGATTCACGGCGGATTTGGAGCTTATCCCGGGAACATGGGGTGTGAATTGGGAATAAACCCTGATTGTGACACCAGTCCACCACAAGGCACCATGCATATTACAAACCCGATTCCAAAAAAGTTGGGACACTGTACAAATTGTGAATAAAAAAGGAATGCAATAATTTACAAGTCTCATAAACTTATATTTTATTCACAATAGAATATAGATAACATATCAAATGTTGAAAGTGAGACATTTTGAAATGTCATGCCAAATATTGGCTCATTTTGGATTTCATGAGAGCTACACATTCCAAAAAAGTTGGGACAGGTAGCAATAAGACGCCGGAAAAGTTAAATGTACATATAAGGAATAGCTGGAGGACCAATTTGCAACTTATTAGGTCAATTGGCAACATGATTGGGTATAAAAAGAGCCTCTCAGAGTGGCAGTGTCTCTCAGAAGTCAAGATGGGCAGAGGATCACCAATTCCCCCAATGCTGCAGCCAAAAATAGTGGAGCAATATCAGAAAGGAGTTTCTCAGAGAAAAATTGCAAAGAGTTTGAAGTTATCATCATCTACAGTGCATAATATCATCCAAAGATTCAGAGAATCTGGAACAATCTCTGTGCGTAAGGGTCAAGGCCAGAAAACCTTACTGGATGCCCGTGATCTTCGGGCCCTTAGACGGCACTGCATCACATACAGGAATGCTGCTGTAATGGAAATCACAACATGGGCTCAGGAATACTTCCAGAAAACATTGTCGGTGAACACAATCCACCGGGCCATTCGCCGTCGCCGGCTAAAACTCTATAGGTCAAAAAAGAAGCCATATCTAAACATGATCCAGAAGCGCAGGCGTTTTCTCTGGGCCAAGGCTCATTTAAAATGGACTGTGGCAAAGCGGAAAACTGTTCTGTGGTCAGACCAATCAAAATTTGAAGTTCTTTTTGGAAAACTGGGACGCCATGTCATCCGGACTAAAGAGGACAAGGACAACCCGAGTTGTTATCAGCGCTCAGTTCAGAAGCCTGCATCTCTGATGGTATGGGGTTGCATGAGTGCGTGTGGCATGGGCAGCTTACACATCTGGAAAGGCACCATCAATGCTGAAAGGTATATCCAAGTTCTAGAACAACATCTGCTCCCATCCAGACGTCGTCTCTTTCAGGGAAGACCTTGCATTTTCCAACATGACAATGCCAGACCACATACTGCATCAATTACAACATCACGGCTGTGTAGAAGAAGGATCCGGGTACTGAAATGGCCGGCCTGCAGTCCAGATCTTTCACCCATAGAAAACATTTGGCGCATCATAAAGAGGAAGATGCGACAAAGAAGACCTAAGACAGTTGAGCAACTAGAAGCCTGTATTAGACAAGAATGGGACAACATTCCTATTCCTAAACTTGAGCAACTTGTCTCCTCAGTCCCCAGACGTTTGCAGACTGTTATAAAAAGAAGAGGGGATGCCACACAGTGGGAAACATGGCCTTGTCCCAACTTTTTTGAGATGTGTTGATGCCATGAAATTTAAAATCAACTTATTTTTCCCTGAAAATTATACATTTTCTCAGTTTAAACATTTGATATGTCATCTATGTTGTATTCTGAATAAAATATTGAAATTTGAAACTTCCACATCATTGCATTCTGTTTTTATTCACAATTTGTACAGTGTCCCAACTTTTTTGGAATCGGGTTTGTACATGTTCATTAGGGGGAATTACAGTATCCAATCCACCTACAGTACAGACATGGTTTTAGGAGAAGGATAGAAACCAGAGAACCCAGAGGAAACCCACACGGGTATAGAAAGAGCCTGAGAAAATCCACACAGACTTGAGAGACAGTGGAGCTGAGGCAGCAATGCCACCACTGTGCCACCACACATACCTGTTATGACTATTTCTTGGTAGCACACTGTATATGTAGTAAAACATATTAAAGTGCATGTCAGAGAGTTTGATATTTATATTTATATGCCATGTATTTTGTGAAATCTCTATGAATCAGCAATAATACACTTTACACTTAATAACAAAATCAGAAATAAAATAAAATCTAGCCATGGGGGTCACAGTCCAGTGACTTCTGTGCCGGTCCCAAGCCCGGATAAATAGAGAGGGTTGCGTCAGGAAGGGCATCCGGCGTAAAACATTGCCACATTTAACCATGCGAATCGTCAGTACTCTGAATTTCATACCGGATCGGTCGAGGCCCGGGTTAACAACGACCGCCATCGGCGCCGTTGACCTACAGGGTGCCGGTGGAAATTGGGCTGCTGTTGGTGGAAGAAGTAGAGGAGGGAGGAGAGTGCACAGACAGAGAGAGAAGAGGAAAGGTAAGAGTGTAGGACTGAGAATAGGAACTCTGAATGTTGGTACTATGACAGGGAAAGGTAGAGAGCTGGCTGATATGATGGAGAGAAGGAAGGTGGATATACTGTGTGTACAGGAGACCAGGTGGAAGGGTAGCAAGGCTCGTAGTATAGGAGCAGGATTCAAGCTGTTTTATTATGGTGTGGATAGTAAGAGAAATGGGGTAGGTGTGGTCCTGAAGGAGGAGTTTGTGAGGAATGTTCTGGAGGTGAAGAGAGTGTCAGACAGGGTGATGAGTCTGAAGTTAGAGATTGAAGGGGTGATGTTGAATGTTGTTAGTGGTTATGCCCCACAGGTAGGTTGTGAGTTAGAGGAGAAAGAGAGATTCTGGAGTGAATTAGATGAGGTGATGGAGAGTATTCCCACGGGTGAGAGAGTGGTGATAGGAGCGGATTTTAATGGACATGTTGGTGAGGGGAACACAGGTGATGAGGAGGTGATGGGCAAGTTTGGAGTTAAGGAAAGGAACCTAGAAGGACAGATGGTAGTGGACTTTGCTAAGAGGATGGACATGGCTGTGGTTAACACTTATTTTCAGAAGAGGGAGGAGCATAGAGTGACTTACAAGAGTGGAGGTAGGAGAACACAGGTAGACTACATTCTATGTAGAAGAGACAATCTGAAAGAGATTAGTGACTGTAAAGTGGTAGTGGGAGAGAGTGTAGCCAGACAGCATAGGATGGTGGTGTGTAGGAAAGAAGATAAGGAGACTTGGTGGTGGAATGAGGAAGTTCAAGATAGTGTCCAGAGGAAGAGGTTAGCCAAGAAGAAGTGGGACATGGACAGGACTGAAGAGAACAGACAGGAATACAAGGAGTTACAGCGCAGAGTGAAGAGGGAGGTGTCTAAGGCCAAGCAGAAGGCATATGACGAGTTGTACACTAGGTTAGACACTAGAGAAGGACATAAGGACTTGTACAGGTTAGCTAGGCAGAGGGATCGAGATGGGAAGGATGTGCAGCAAGTTAGAGTTATTAAGGATAGAGATGGAAGGGTGCTCACAAGTGAGGAGAGTGTACAGAGGAGATGGAAGGAATACTTTGAGGAGCTGATGAATGAGGAAAATGAGAAGGAAAAAAGAGTAGAAGGGGTGAACTCTGTGGAACAGAAAGTAGATAAGATTAGAAAGGATGAAGTCAGGAAGGCTTTGAAGAGGATGAAAAGTGGAAAGGCAGATGACGACATCCCGGTGGAGGTCTGGAAGTGTCTAGAAGAGGCAGCAGTGGAATTTTTAACTAGTTTGTTCAACAGGGTTTTAGAGAGTGAGAGGATGCCTGAGGAATGGAGAAGAAGTGTGTTAGTGCCGATCTTTAAGAATAAGGGTGACGTGCAGAGTTGCAGCAACTATAGGGGGATAAAGTTGATGAGCCATACAATGAAGCTATGGGAAAGAGTAGTGGAAGCTAGGTTAATGAAGGTAGTGGAAATTTGTGAGCAGCAGTATGGCTTCATGCCCAGAAAGAGCACAACTGATGCAATTTTTGCTCTGAGAATTTTGATGGAGAAGTATAGGGATGGTCAGAGGGAGTTGCACTGTGTGTTTGTAGACTTGGAGAAAGCGTATGACAGGGTGCCAAGAGAAGAGCTATGGTACTGTATGAGGAAGTCAGGAGTAGCAGAGAAGTATGTCAGAGTGGTGCAGGACATGTATGAGAGGAGCAGGACAGTGGTGAGGTGTGCTGTAGGTCAGACAGAGGAGTTCAAAGTGGAGGTGGGACTGCATCAGGGATCAGCTCTGAGCCCCTTCCTGTTTGCTATAGTGATGGACCAGTTGTCAGAGGAGGTCAGACAGGAGTCTCCTTGGACAATGATGTTTGCAGATGACATTGTGATCTGTAGTGAGAGCAGGGAGCAGGTGGAGGAAAACCTGGAGAGGTGGAGGTTTGCGCTGGAGAGAAGAGGAATGAAAGTCAGTGGTAGTAAGACTGAGTACATGTGTGTGAATGAAAGGGAGGGAAGTGGAACAGTAAGGTTACAGGGTGAAGAGGTGAAGAAGGTACAGGAGTTTAAGTACTTGGGGTCAACAGTCCAGAGTAATGGAGAGTGTGGGAAAGAGGTAAAGAAGCGAGTGCAGGCAGGTTGGAATGGGTGGAGAAAGGTGTGGGGAGTTCTGTGTGAGAGGAAAATATCAGCGAGAATCAAGGGGAAGGTGTACAGGACAGTGGTGAGACCGGCCATGCTGTATGGTTTAGAGACAGTGTCACTGAGGAAGAGACAGGAGTCAGAGCTAGAGGTAGCAGAGCTGAAGATGTTGAGGTTCTCTTTGGGAGTGACAAGATTGGACAGGATTAGGAACGAGTACATCAGAGGGACAGCTCATGTTGGACGTTTGGGGGACAAAGTTAGGGAGGCCAAATTAAGATGGTTTGGACATGTTCAGAGGAGGGAGAGTGAGTATATTGGTAGGAGAATGTTGGACATGGAGCTGCCAGGCAGGAGGCAAAGAGGAAGGCCAAAGAGGAGGTATATGGATGGAATTAATGAGGATATGAAGCTAGTGGGTGCAAGTGTTGAGGATGCAGAAGATAGGGATAGGTGGAGAGAGATGATTCGCTGTGGAGACCCCTGAAGGGAAAAGCCGAAAGAAGAACAACAAAAGTAGAAATAAAACCATAGATAATAACATTTTTTAAGTTGAATTTAAATGTGAATCCTCATTCAGCTCCCCAGTTTAAGTGTCTCAAACCAGCTCTGGGTCTTGATGTCCACGGCGCCTCTGTCAGCAGTGGCATTGATCCAGCAGTCCTCCCGAGTGCCACCATTCAGTGGCCCTGAGCAGAGACCAACACAATGCGGTTAGTGTAGTAGCAGACAATGAGAACAATGCATCTAATTTTTCACAGATGCAGGTTTATACTGGTTACTGCCTTTATTTGACCTTAGCTGAACCACTGTTTTTTTTTAATGTAAAATGTAAATGTGCCTACAAATTTCTGCTTTTTGACCCGTGTGTAGCAGCACTGAGCACTAGCATTTACTCCACTGGTCATTTATAGGTTTAGTTCCAAAACCAAGAGGCTTTTCTAGACAAAGGACATTGTTCTTTGAGTTTATACACAAGGGCATAGTGGCCTCTGTAAAACAGAACACAGAACTAGGAAACTTTTCAAATCTTTGAAAATGCTCTGAGTTACTGATCAGAAAGTTAGGGGGTCAAGCCCCATCACCACCAAGCTGCCACTGTCAGTCCCTTGAGCAAGGCCATTGCTGACCCTGTGCTCTGAACCTAACATCCTAAAATGCTGAGATATGCGAAGAAAATAATTTTACAGTGATATAATGTACATGTGACAAAATAAAGGCTTTATCTTTTTCTAAATCAACAGTCCTCAAGATTGCACATACAGGAGCACGATGTTTGGCTCAATATCTGGTGTAAGTTAATAATAGATGGATTATTGGAAATGTTCTTGTGTTATCACTGTCAGCTCCGTGGATAAAACGTGTCAAAGGACAAAATGTTCAAGTGTAAACTTTCTTGGCTAGACTCTTGGTTAGTATAAAGAAGCTATTCACCAGTTAGTAGAGTTTTTCCCTCAGAGGATTGGATTTGTGTCTCCTGAGCAATCTCTGAACTGGCAATCACTGTCATTCCACACAAGCGCACCCAGGCCTTTAAAGTGGACGGCACGCGGACGCTCACAGCACCTTTATAAATGTAAAAGTGAAGGAGAAAGATGTTTAGGAAATGAACTACACTCTGTAATTCTTTACATTATTGTCTTGTGTTATTATGTGAAATCATAGTCGATAGTAAAGAATATTATCTGTTACTGTTTTGTGATAATTTTTAAAAAATAATACAGTAATTATAAAGCTTTGCATTCTATGACGGCCAGTATCAACTTGCGACCAGTGAGGTCCAAAACTGGCTAGAAGCAGTTGCAAAAATTACAGAGCATTCAAACTACTGCTTAAATGTGGCCAAAATTTCATGTCCACGGTTTCACAAAAAGCAGAATTCTTTAATAAATACTCATGCTTTAAAATACCTTCTTTTGTATGAAGCTCTGCTGTTCCTGTTTGGCTCACATAGGCATCAATGTTTCCAGCATCAGTGCGAGCTGTCAGGACACCGCTAGAGCTGTCTATAGCAGGATCAGGGTAAGACTTTAAAGCATTAAACATTTCTACAACATCAGACAGCACATTAAACATTTTATTGGTCACGTACATGCATGACACGCAGCGAAGTGCTCTTTCAGTGTCATAAAAAAAGAACACGAATGGAGAAATAGAATTTACCTGTACAGGTAGCAAAGGGAATATATATATATATATATATATATATATATATATGGTGGCAGAACAGTATGACTATTAGGAATAAAGCTGTGTAAACATATGCTGTGCAAAAATCCATTTGAAGAATTGTCCAGAAAGTCCAGAAAAGACAAACCTATAATGATATCTCCTGTGTTACTCCTCACAAATGCTTCACCTGTTCAATAAATCAGAGCACACACACAAAATATATAATTACTTACTACTTAATTACTATGGAAACTAATGTTTCATCTAAGTGGGCGTGTTTATGCTGGGGGGGCGGATCAGAAAAAACTGATATGATTGCTTACAGGCAATTAAAATGTATAATTTCTAAAAATATAGGGCTTTGATTCACAATAAGAGTGAATATGTTATTAGGGAAACTAACAGTAACACAGTCACTAATGAGTTAGTTATGTTAGGAACAATCAGTCCCTCCAGGAATATTCTTCTGCCAAAATCGGTTGATATTCTTCTGGTTTTTTTTGCAGTGAAAATTGAAGAGCCGTTTTTTTTTTTTTTGAGTTTGGTGTGGAGGAACTTGACCCCATAGAGCACCTTTGGGATGAATTAGAGCAGAGACTGCGAGCCAGGCATTAAATTGTCCAAAATGTGTTGGTATGTTCAAACGTTAAGAGTTCCTTTCACTGGAACTAAGGGGCCGAGCCCAACCCCTGAATTCAATGATTTGGAGGGGTGTCCCAAAACATTTTACTTCCTATATATAACAATATAACAGCTGTACTCATGTTTAATGCACGTGAATCAAAGAGAGCTTTGGCAGATCTCAGTCTCAGACCTAATCTGCAGAACATCTGCAGTTATTTTCAAAAATAGCAAGCTCCTCTGAATACTGTGGAGCTTGCTTAATTTTGCATTACTTTAATTTGCAAAATCCTGGAGGGACGGAATATCACGTGACAGACCACACAATGGATATTCAACAACTCAATTCAACAGCGCAATTCAGCAACTAAAGTAGCCCCAAGTTACTTCTGAAAGCTCCTGAAGGCTCTCCTGTGTTCGAAGACTTACTGACCGTTACATAGCACTGACACTGGAGACTCCTTCCATAAATAATACATAAACGTCTCCTAACAGAAATCTTCGCCTCATCAACAGTTAGAGGTTTTTCCTTGTTGCTGTAACCCAGTGTAACTTCAAGAAGGTACGTGAGGCAGAGTTTTGTTTAGAAACTTCTTGGAAATGGCTTTAAAATGAAAGAATCTGGATCTCTCTCGTCTCTCACCGTGTACATGCCCAATATGGATTTTCCCTGAAGATGAAGCCAAAGCACTGGACTCAGCATAAATGGCTTTCACATTTAGTGGACCATGTTCTGTGGACAAATTCATGGACGTTCCCTGGACCTTCTTAATGTCAACTCTCTAGAAAATTCAGAAATGATGTCATCATTAAATATTGATAAATTGTAAAAAAACAAAACAAAAACAAAACATGTAGAATACAGTATGTTAGAAGATTCGGGTTCTTTACACTGGGTCCTGCAGTGATTATCTCCACATCTCCATGGATGGTGCCCATGCCAGTGATGTTTCCCCCACTAGACCGTAGCTGCACTTTGTGACTCTGAAAACGAAGATCGTCACAAAATAAGAGATGTGAATCCTACAGATGTAATAAATTTAATTGCATAGTAATAAAGCATAGAGATTTCAGATGCATTACCTTGACCGACTGAAGGATGCAGTGACCTTTTTCTGTCTCTACTTGACATAGATCACTTTCCATGTTCTGGATATTTACACTGCCATTCCCACAACTAACAACACAAAGGTCTGCAGAGACAAATACAGTTTATGCAAACGTGCTGCTAAAAATGACCAGATGTTATTAGCAACAATAATTAACTATGAATTAATCATTACAAATAACAATTCTGAAACAAACATGCACAAGCATTGTCAAGGAGACAGTACAGGGAAGTGTTACTCCATGAATGATGGCACAGTGGTGCGGTGCAGAAGGTAGCATTATTCCTGGAGCTCATGTTACTGCCTGTGTGAAGTTTCACAGGTTCTCCTGTGCCTGCATGGGTTTCCTCTGGGTTCTCCAGTTTCCTCCCACCGCCCAGAAAATGTTCGTAGATAGACTAGCTACTATACATTGCCCGTACACTCTCATGAATCAAGTTACCAAACTTTACTTTTCCTTGTCTTTAGAGTGATACCATCATTCTTTGAGTTTACTTTAAGTGCATGCTGTGTACATTTAATTGGTTTATAAAATATAATAATGATCCTTTGTCAGTTATTCGTAAAAAAGGGTTTCAGGTAAAATATACACACTAATAAAACAAAATAATCCTGCTTAATGGTATCACCCCAAAGAAACAGTTTGGTACCTTTATTTTTGAGAGTAGATGTGAATGATGGTGTCTGCATAGCAGCTTGTGAAAGGCCAGGTGTCTCATTCAGAATGCATTCCCAGTATGCAACCAGTGGATCGTGATTCTTACTGGATCCACTACAACCCCGACTATTTACTGAGGATGAATGAATGAAGAGGTTTTGCAAATTACCCGGTCCTGCAATCCTACCACCTGCCCACTGGATCCAATCCCTTCAGCTATGCTCCAGACCATCTCACCTGACCTCCTACCCTTCATCACCACAGTCATCAATGGATCCTTAACATCTAGTCATGTTCCAACTGCCTTTAAGAAAGCCAGGGTCATCCCCATCCTGAAGACACCTGCTCTGGATCCCTCAGACATCAGCAACTACAGACCGGTATCACTTCTCTCATTCCTTTCAAAAATTCTTGAACGCGTTGTTTGTAATCAGCTGTCTGACTATCTCCTGCAGAATAACCTCCATGACCCCAACCAGTCTGCTTCAAAGCAGCACATTCCACAGAGACTGCACTTTTGGCAGTTACTGAGAAACTACATGCTGCTAGATCAGCCAAACTGTCATCGGTCCTCATCCTCCTCCACCTGTCTGCAGCATTTGACACAGTAAACCACAAGACTCTCTTGTCCACCCTCAGGAGTCTTGGAATTTGTGGAACAGCATGGGAATGGTTTGCTTCCTACCTGGATGGTCGCTCATATCAGGTAACATGGAAGGGATTGACATCTGCTCCACACAGACTCTCTACTGGTGTCCCACAAGGCTCAGTACTTGGTCCTCTCCTTTTCTCCCTCTATACTCACTCTCTTGGCAAAGTTATATCCTCACATGGATTTTCATACCACTGCTATGCCGATGACACCCAACTTATCTTCTCCTTCCCTCCCTCAGATACCACGGCTTCTGCTCGGATCTCAGCGTGTCTGGTGGACATTTCATCTTGGATGACTGCTCATCAACTGAAACTCAATCCCAGCAAAACTGAGCTGCTGATCATTCCAGGTGATCCATCCCCAGCCCAAGACCTTGTGATATCTCTGAACAACTCCATGATTTCCCCTTCAGCCACTGCTCGCAACCTTGGGGTAACCATGGACAATCAACTATCCTTTTCTTCCCATGTCACTAATGTGACACACTCATGTCGGTTTCTTCTGTACAACATCAGAAGGATTCGGCCATTTCTATCCACACAGGCTGCTCAGGTGCTTGTTCAGTCTCTGGTCATTTCGAGATTGGACTACTGCAACTCTCTTCTGGCAGGTCTACCTCTGAACGCAATTCGCCCACTGCAAATGATCCAAAATGCAGCTGCACCACTTGTTTTCAACCTGCCCAAGTTCTCCCACACCACCCCACTGCTGCTCCTCCACTGGCTTCCGGTAGCTGCACGCATCAGATTCAAAACACTAATGCTTGCCTACAAAGCCAAGAATGGACCAGCACCATCTTACCTCAAAGCTCTCGTCACTCCTCGCACTGCACCTCACTCACTCAGATCCATTAGCACCGCTTGACTGGTCCCACCATCTCTTAGGGAAAAAGGTAGGTATACATCTAGACTCTTCTCTGTTCTGGCACCGAGGCGGTGGAACGAACTTCCCCTAGGTATCCGTACGGCCGAGTCTCTGACCGTCTTCAAACGGCAACTGAAGACTTACCTCTTCCTGAAGTACTTACACTAGCTCTTATTTTTTCCAGTTTACGTATTATGTTGCAAAGTTAGAAGAAACCCAACTCAGTGTTAGGCTAATGGTATCCCAAGTTGTGTCTTATTGAACCAGTGTTAATGTATTCAGTGACTGAGAACTAAAGCACTTTTGTACGTCGCTCTGGATAAGAGCGTCTGCCAAATGCCAGAAATGTAAATGTAAATGTAAATGAATGTTCCTCAAAGAATATTTTAAATCCACATTTAAAATATAGGATCATCTCATGAAAAGCATTCTGTTACACCACACCTCCTAGACATAGTAGAAGAAACGTAGAGCACACACACACACACACACACACACCACTTTTAACAGGCGCTGTGAGGTCTATAGACAGATGAGTACTGATGCTCTCGTGGCTGATGACGTGTAGCTCCTTGCTCTGATCATCATAGTGCACCTGAACCGTGTCCAGGGCAGTGACGTCATCAGCGCTGCGCCCGTGTACAGCAACAAATACTTGATCCGCTCCCGGAAAAGCGTGTGCATCCAGGGGCTGTACTGAGACATTACAGTGCACATGGCAACTAATTTTAATAAAAGGGCTGACTTTCAATGTCCACTGTTTCAATGGCTCGTTAGCGGCATCCGAAAAAGACCGAAAAACCCGAAAAGGATAGTCTCTTAAACATTCTCGCGGATATTTTAAACGAATAATCCCGTAAAACAACCCGTGTCTCATTGTAAAACGGTGCTTAGCACTGCAACACGATGGCGAGGTTTAATCCGTTTATTATGTGTATAAACACATGGTGCTATCCCCCAATCCGCGTCCTTCAGCCGATCCGAAACGCGCATGCGCAGCGTTACGTAGCGCTGATGCCGCTTGATCTTTACCACGCATGCGTTGACGCTTTCAGCCCGAGCATGCTTAAAAATGTCACAAGACAAATACATTTCAAGTGTATTGTCATGTGCATAAAGAATGGTTGAAGCTTTTATATACAATGAAATTCTTATTCTACAATTGTACAACAAAGCGCTGTATGTGTGCAGTCATATAGTGGCATAGTGGGATACATTAATATATTGGGGTGGCTTGGTGGTTAGCACGTTTGCCTCACACCTCCAGGGTTGGGGGTTCGATTCCTGCCTCTGCCGTGTGTGTGGAGTTTGCATGTTCTCCCCGTGTCTCGGGGGTTTCCTCCGGGTACTCCGGTTTCCTCCCCTGGTCCAAAAACATGCATTGTAGGTTGATTGGCATCTCTAAATCGTCCGTAGTGTGTGATTGTGTGAGTGAATGTGTGTGTGTGCCCTGCGATGGGTTGGCACTCCGTCCAGGGTGTATCCTGCCTTGATGCCCAATGACGCATGAGATAGGCACAGGCTCCCCGTGACCCGAGTATAGTTCGGATAAGCGGTACACAATGAATGAATGATTTCAGTGTGTATCATTTCATGCTCTAGGATAATGAGTGACATTTGGTCATTCTCTGAAACACAGAAAACCTCATGACTCACAAGTTCAGAGATTACAGGAACTCATGCCATCCACCAGTTGTGCAAGTTTAAACTCATAGTTACAGCTTTATCTCTGACTGTTACAGAGTGCTGACAATGAGGAGAACTTCAATCATAGTTAAATAAATGTAACCGTAATGAAATATATTCACTATATCAATCACTAGTCATATAATCATAATAATATGATTATTAAATGGGTTTTTTTAATAGCAAATATTTTGAATTAGTTTATCCTCAGGCCATTCTATTTATATATGGAATCTCTGAATCCCTATTAATTAGAACAAGTGCTTTCATATAAAATATACATTAGTATTTAGATTTGTCTAATATTTTCTTATTATTTTAAATTAAATTTGGAGATCCAAAGATCATGGCCTCTGCCTCAAGATGAATAATTGTACATACAATGCTGTACATAAAACATTTTAACAGCTACATTACATACAATATGTTCTGTAAAAACATTTTATTCGATTTCAGAGAAGCAGGACAACGTCATTTTGTTGTTACTTTCTTGTTTATTTATCGTTGTTACATGATCAGTACACATATATTGATGGCTTCTATATAGATTTACATTTTACATGAACACTTGTTTTAATCAGGCAGGAAAGGTTCAGTCCTACTGTCTCTACAGACGTCTTTTTGAGTTCTGAAAGGAAGAACCATCTCAAAACACAGGAACTTATTTATTGCTCAATACAAAATGAATAATAATAATAATAATAATAATAATAATAATAATAATAATAATAAGTTGGGTTGTGGGAATGGGAACTGTATACCTTCACAAGACAAAGCAATCCTTTTTGCTTGTTATTATCTAAAAACAGTGAATATCTACAGCAGGAAGAGAGTAATGAGTGCTAAGTTCAGGAGGTGAAAAGCAGGTCACGGAGTGCTGAACCCAGACCGAGTAGTATTTGAACATGTTTTGGGACGGAGCCACACTACAACAACATCCTAGATCATGTTCAGAGTCTGATCTGGCATCAGTACCATTTACTACAGTGTCAGAGACAAAGCCTGACCTCAGATCAGTGATGGGAAACACACTCATGTAGAGAACAGGAGGCATGCTTAACAACTGGCAGACAGAAATAATGAAACACAGTCTCGGGCTTATACAATATCATGCAAACAGAGGCAGGAGAAACTTACAGCTTGTCCGATATCAGTCTAAAAAAGTGAGAACCTTTCTTCTCCTGGTGGCTAACCTGGTCTGTTTTTCCTCTAATTTCATTTTCATTTCATTACTTCACTTGAAATGTTAAGCCTACATCCTTTTTTATAGCTTTTTTCTATTTCTGTTCTTCATCCTGGTTTGAGTTTTACACAAACACTTAGAGCTACATGTAACACTTGTGCAATATTAATTCAATTGTTAGTATCATGATTACCACTGTTCCTTGTTTCTAATAGAAACGCTTCACAGTCAAGCGCCGTGCAAAGCCTCTTCACACCCTTCATGACTCCCACATTTACTCACTCATGACACACACACACACTCTCTCTCCTTTTAATAAAACCTACAATAGACGACTGTATTTATCGGATTTGGACAGCATATGCAGATTTGTATGCTCTCGCGTCGTGTGCACAAGGAGTGGTACCTCTACGATAACGAAAGGGACGAGATGTCCGTTAGCCCTTTGGGGCGACTGTATGCGTCTGTAAGGGTCGGGGCACCATGAGTTTTTTTAGGGGAAGGGAGTTTTGTGGGTTTGGGATTTGCCCTACATTCCGAGCTTGGAGCACGAGGCTCCAGAAAGCCCCGCCCCTCATAGACGCACATGAACAGGAAACACCCCTGCATTAGTGAGTGCATCACTTCCTACAAGTCTGAGGAAGCTGTGTAAAGTAACATTTAGTAAGGCAGGTGTGTGAAAGGGGAGGGGACACAATGATCACTCATGTCGTTGCCATTTATAATACAATCAGGGAGCAGCTCTAGCCAATCATCTCACAGCTCATGTGCTTGGCATCGCCTATCAGTGTAGCTTATTTTCACACGCACTTGTTCATCAGGGAAGTAGAGAAGAGTCTCAAAGTAAAGTGTGCTGTGGTTTCTGAGGTTTTATCCTTTTACAGAACCTGTGTGTGTGTGTATGTGTGTCTGTTAGTGTTACTTTGGTATACACTTCCATTGAGCTAGACGCTGTACAGGCATCAAGCTCGCCGCCTCGCCGCTTTCTAGTTCCTTTGCCTTATGACCTATGACCTCTCCACTTGCACACAGGTTCAGCCTCAGTTCGTGGTTTCGGTTTGGTTCGGGATGAATTGTGATTGTCTACAGAAAGGAAACCGATGAACCGATCCCAGGCAAAACCACTTCTATGCCAGAGGGGAGTGCACAACTACGATGAGCCTACTAAAATATAATGTGTGTTTACTGATAGAATAGTGCACTTGAGTGCTAGAGTAGTGTACACTGCAATTACTGTAAAAGAGTTCAAAGTCTACTGTAAGAATATAGAAGGGTGCACTACCAGGGTTCTTTGGTAAAGTAGTGCACACTGTTACACTCTGTATTGGGTTGGGTGGAGAATAAACTGATGGAGTAGTGCACACTCAAGCTAGTGTACTTTACAGTTAGTGTACTACATTTGGTTGAAGAAGGTGTTTCAGTGGTAGGCATGCACTAAAGTTAGTGTACACAACAATACAATGAGTATACTAAAGTCAAATAATAGTCACTAATAGAGTAATGCACTCTACACCTAGTGTACTAGATTTAAATGTATGACAGAAAATCTGTGTCAGAAAAGCAGTCACTAGAGTAGTGCGCACTACTGTAAGTGTACTACAGGTGGAGTAATCACTGGTAGAGTAGTCACTAGCAAAGATTTTTCAGAAGTATTTTGAAATGCAAATGAGCTGTGATGATTGGCTAAGAACTGACATCTTAAAACCTGATTGGCTGCAGCCTCACTCAGACAATCCTTCTGCTCATGGCTAGAACAGAGACCTGGAATTACAGTATGCTGCCACAGGACACCTCTCAAACCCTAAGATGGAAAAATTCATGAATACATTTAATTGCAGTTGTATAGAATCTCACACAGGCCCAAGAGTAGCCAGCTTTCTGACCAAGATCAGCTTTAGCTTGCTAGCTAGATAAAAAAAGACAGAATGAAAAGAAGATGCACATGCGGATGTGTCTGGTATGTGTATGTTTTTCTTTTCTGATTGACGCCCTTAATATATTTTGTTATTCAATATAATATGTGGTTTTCTTTGTCTTTTATCTATTAGCCAGCTAGTGGAGCCAAAACTCCAAACCTTAATATCTCTGACAAATAGAGGTGAAAACACCTCAAGTTCCATTCATGACGTATTTACGACCACCATTAATGGTATGTCAGGAAGATTATACAGAATTGTTTAATAAAACCACTCAAGCTCACTGGTTATTCATGAAGTTTTCCAGAAAAATCAACACTCCCCTTTTTGTTTTTGTTTCTACTACTTTCTTTTCTTTTCTTTTTTTTAATTTTTTTTTTAACTTAAAATCCATCTGTGCTTTAAAGCCACCAGTCACTCTTAGAGACTGTGATAGGACACGAGAGCAGGGAATGATGGGAGTTGTTTTCGGGGCTCGCGTGACATAAGCAGGACAGAGGAAGACACTGGAGCAACAACACGAATACACTTTGAGCAAAAAACAGAAGCCATGAAACACGCAGGAGAGAGACTGGCGGAGTGTGTCGTTTTACAGAACAGAAACACACAGAGGAACAAATCTCTGCCCTTTCCTTCAACTCAGTCCCTACTGCTATCTGTTCCAAGCCCTCCATCTATGCATGTATTTGAATGTGTGTGTGTGTGCGTGTGTGTGTGTGTATGTGTGTGTGAGAGCTCAACAGGACACCTCCATGGTGTGGCTGAGCTGACCCACGCCCTCGGTGCTGTCCGAGTGTGTGCATGCTCGGTTGCGGGAGCCGTCCACGGAGCCGCCACTGGTCAGAGAGGCAGTGCGAGAGCGAGCCAGCCGAGTCATACTGGCTGAGGGCACTGAGAGAGCGAGGGAGAGAGAGAGGGAGGGAGAGAGAGAGAGAGGGAGGTGAAAACAGTAGTACAGTGTTTATGATCAGCATGCTATGAAGCGAGGAGGGTGGTTAGGATGGCATGCTAGTGTTCCTTCTAGTAGCTCATCGACCTGAATTCAAGAGTGAATATCAGAATATAAGATTTTTTTTAAAAATACCAGCTTCAAGCAATGACGAAAGGCACATCTAACTTGCGTTCCATTGCTGTTCTTATTAGGCCCTTGTCCACATCCCCTCATGACCCCTATATGACTCCTAGCAGTATTCCTAAATGACTCCTAGCAGTTTCCCTAAAGGACTAATAGCACTTTTCCTAAAAGACTCCTAGCAGTTTCCCTAAATGACTCCTAGCAGTATTCCTAAATGACTCCTAGTAGTTTTCCTAAATGACTCCTAGCAGTATTCCTAAATGACTCCTAGCAGTTTCCCTAAATGACTCCTAGCAGTATTCCTAAATGACTCCTAGTAGTTTCCCTAAATGACTCCTAGCAGTATTTCTAAATGACTCCTAGCAGTATTCCTAAATGACTCCTAGTAGTATTCCTAAATAACTCCTAGCAGTTTCCCTAAAGGACTCCTAGCAGTATTCCTAAATGACTCCTAGCAGTTTCCCTAAAGGACTCCTAGCAGTATTCCTAAATGACTCCTAGTAGTATTCCTAAATGACTCCTAGTAGTATTCCTAAATAACTCCTAGCAGTTTCCCTAAAGGACTCCTAGCAGTATTTCTAAATGACTCCTAGCAGTATTCCTAAATGACTCCTAGTAGTATTCCTAAATAACTCCTAGTAGTTTCCCTAAATGACTCCTAGCAGTATTCCTAAATGACTCCTAGCAGTTTCCCTAAAGGACTCCTAGCAGTATTCCTAAATGACTCCTAGTAGTATTCCTAAATGACTCCTAGTAGTTTCCCTAAATGACTCCTAGCAGTTTCCCTAAATGACTCCTAGTAGTTTCCCTAAATGACTCCTAGTAGTTTCCCTAAATGACTCCTAGTAGTTTCCCTAAATGACTCCTAGCAGTTTCCCTAAATGACTCCTAGCAGTTTCCCTAAATGACTCCTAGCAGTTTCTCTAAATGACTCCTAGCAGTATTCCTAAATGACTCCTAGCAGTTTCCCTAAATGACTCCTAGCAGTTTCCCTAAATGACTCCTAGTAGTTTCCCTAAATGACTCCTAGCAGTATTCCTAAATGACTCCTAGTAGTTTCCCTAAATGACTCCTAGCAGTTTTCCTAAATGACTCCTAGCAGTTTCCCTAAATGACTCCTAGCAGTTTCTCTAAATGACTCCTAGCAGTATTCCTAAATGACTCCTAGCAGTTTCCCTAAATGACTCCTAGCAGTATTCCTAAATGACTCCTAGCAGTTTCCCTAAATGACTCCTAGCAGTATTCCTAAATGACTCCTAGCAGTTTCCCTAAATGACTCCTAGTAGTTTCCTTAAATGACTCCTAGTAGTTTCCCTATATTACTTCTAGAAGTATTCCCGCCTCTTACCCAGTGTTCTTTGGTTACGCTTTAAATCCACACTGACCCTGACCAGGATAAAGCATGTTACCACCCCAACATTTTTTTTTCATGTCCTAAAGTGTATTACTGCACAGCAATGTAGTAACACTAACACAATTAAGAGTCAAGAATTCAACAGTGTTGTTGAATTGATAAATGAATGATTAAACATTTTGTAAATGATCTAGACTTTGTCAAGTGTTGTACTGCTGACTGGACACTTGATATATTAGTAATCTCTGGTATATTTTTAAAAGCGAGAAGACATGGACAAGGGCGGTTCAGAAGCAGCGTTGGAACAGCGTTTCACAGCTGGAGTGTCTCACGGTCTCATTCTCACCTTTTACAGGTTCTCAGTTCATACAACATTCTCTTAAGAACATTCTCAAGCATCTTGCTAACACACTATTACAAGCTCTCTGGTTGAGCAAGCCTCCTGTTGTCTTTATTGTACCGGCATTACATATATATATATATATATATATAGATATAGATATAGATATATCTTGCGTGCACTTCTGACCATTAAACCTATTTCACAAGCATCTCTCTGTTTTTGGCCGGAGCCGCCATATTCGGCCATGCGGAAAGCATGATGGGACATTGATGACTGGTCTGCAAAATGACAACACAAACCTACAGAAATCACACATTCAAACAGGGACAACAAAAGAAAGGAGGGATGGTAAGATCCAACAGAGTGAAAAATACAAATTGTTTTGTTTCAGATGGAGGAGGCAGGAGAGGAAACAGGAAATACCTGGCCCTCCACTCATCCTCCGATCCTTTATAGACGCGACTGAGAGAGGACAGGAAAACGCACACAAGCACAAAGGAAAAGGTTACAACAAAACTATGCATTCCTACACACACAAGAAGCTCACATGCACTCACACACACACACACACACACACACACACACACACACACACACATCTGTCCCTACGTGTACACACAAGCTGACTACCTGAGCATGTTAAACAGACTGAATGCAATTAGGCTCAGATTTAGAAATGCACTTGAATTACAGATCTCAGAAGAAATTAGTTGACACAGGTTAATATTGTTCTAATTCAAAAAGACTAAGAATAATTATTAACAACACTTACTGTATCCCATCCCCTGCAGGAAGTACTTAAAGGCCTCTGTCAGTTTTCCAGGCTGAGGCAAAAACAGTCGAGGGTTAAAGAGCGCACAACACTGAGTCACACAATCAGTACAAAAAAGAAACCTCCTCAGTTTGTCTATCAGTTAGAATGAAAGTGGTTTTAGATTGCTCCTTTACAAATCAATTAAAATGAAATTTCAGCTCAAAAATTTAATTCCAAATCAATTTCTAAAGGCGTGAGTGTAGTTTGGGGAGTTTGGGGTATTTATACAGAGTGCTGATTAGGAACAGGTGGCTGATGGGTTAGCAGATCATGTAAAGTTTGGCCGAGGATTCTGGGAAATGGAGATGGAGAACTGGTACATGGAGCAGACTTGACATGTCCTATGCCTTAATTAGATCAGCTACAGATTATAAAAATGCTTCAATGAGCGTGATTTCACTGACTCAGTAGGCTGCTTTAGTCCCTGATGAAAAAACCTAACAGAAACATGTGCACATGCTGATCCTGGGTCAGGATTCTGACCTGTGTGATCTGAGGCAGTCCGCCCGAGTCAGCCATCTGAAACCAAACACACAAGTCTTTAAAACTCAGAGCTTACTGCCTTCATTGTATGGCTTTGAAAAAAAAATCATCTTAGGACAATATAACATAAATCTATTCAAATTAATCTACTATTTCTATTTTTAAGATGAATTAAAACTATATCTAGACATATTTGACTATTTTAAAGAATCATTTTCTTTCTAGAAATGAATGCTTAATATCTGGCAAAATATAACGCTTAAAAATAATCAAATATAGAAATAGTTTTGATCATTTTAGACGTGGCTGATTGTAATCTCATGACACGAAATAGCAGCTAAAGTTAAACATTTTACCGTTCATTTTATTGTTACAGATGAAGAAATGCTTATTTTTATTTGTGTGATTTGTTCATTTTTTGGTGCGATGACATTCATTGTCCTTCATTACCTTCAGGAAAGTGGTGTTGGTCGGGTCCAGCTTGGAGTTGCACTCAACCTGAAGATTAAAAATAAGAAAAGGATGGAAATGTTAAAAAATAACATGTCTATTTTACATATGTGCAGATCAACAGAACGTGGTGAAATACTGTCCGTCACTATGTATAGGTCATTAACGTTATGCTGTACAGTTATATATATTAATAATAAATCATGCTTTATAATATACAGTGTTATATGATAATGTAATATGGAGACTATCGTGCCGTCTTTGACTGCCGTTGCATCAGTCAGCTTTCAGCAGGAAGGAATTAGTGTAAAGTCTATAATGAACTCAGAAATGACGCTGACATATTAGCTCCTCAGGAGCTCTTGGTTGCACAATTCCATGTGACTTTTACATCCTATACTGTCCAGTGTCACCCAAATGAGGATGAGGTTCCCTTCTGAGTCCGGTTCCTGTCAAGGTTTCTTCCTCAGATCATCTCAGAGAGCTTTTCCTCACCAACGTCGCCTCAGGCTTCTCATTATGGATAAATGTTAGGGATTAACTTAACTTAAACTTTATTATTTTTATTATATGATTCTATACTTCTTTATTCAGATACTTTATTCAGATACTACTTTATACAGATAAACTGAATTGAACTGAATGAATACACTGTATTTTAGACAACTCCAGAATGATTGCCTTTTATTTTGACAAAGAAACAGGCAAAAAAAGATTGTGTGTTTTATAGAATCTTATAGAATCAACTGTTTAACACCATCATCACAAAAACCAGCTGATTATAAGGAAAGAAAAGAAAGAAGCTCTTCCTGAGAGCAATTCACAAACACAGTCAGCAGATCTGCAGAACCATGAAGTGCATTCAGATGAGACAAAAAAACAAAGAACAGAACTGGAAACGGATGAAAAGATGGAAGAGATGAACTCCCCTGTCAAATATGGCCATGGAGCCTCTTACGACTGACGGTGTCATGAATGTCCCAAATACTTATACCTACTACCTGGCTGCCTCTGCCATGAGGTTAAGATCTTCCAAGCAGATAAAGAGGCCAAATGAACGCTCAAATCAGCAGAGACATGATGGCAGGAACAAGAGCAAATATTCTGCAGCCTCACTCTGTGGATTTGGACTGGTTTATTTATTTCAGGGTTGATGATAATACTTGAGTGATATGTTTTCCGTAATTGTTTTTATAAGTACAGTGTTAGTGTAAAACTACAGTACATAGTGCCATCATAAGCACTTATATGAAGTCAGTGTGGTTTTCTTACTATATTCAAGTCCCACAGAGACTGTTTGTGTTATTAGTCTGTGTCAGGATGTATTTATTGATAGAAACAAGTCATTGTGCTTAAACACATGCTTAAATTCAAAAGATGTCCTAGTTTTGCGTGAGTGTGTGTGATGTGTTTGAGTGTTTGGCCTAGTTTGCATTTGTGTGTGGTTTTGTGTGTGTGTGTGTGTGTGTGTGTGTGTGTGTGTGTGTGTGTGTGCGTGTGTGTGTGTACATATAAACAGTATATGTGTGTGCTGACCCAAATATTTCGTACTACATGAGTCACTCCAGCAGTAGCTGCACAGATGTAAATCCCCGAGGTGTTGGATTTATGCGCACAAACATACAAACCCTCACACAGCACAATAGTACCACAAACAATCACTATTTTGGGATTGCATCTTTGTTGTGGTCAGAAAGTTAAGAATATACAGAATGAGCCCTAGTGGGAGAATACCCAAAGGTTGAGAGTGCAAATCAAAGGACCGCCAAGCTGAACTGCTGGGCCCCTGAGCAAGGCCCTTAACCCTCAACTGCTCAGTTTTATAAAGGAGATGAGAGTCACTCGGGATAAGAGTAAATTTAAAAATGCCCAGGTTTGATTCTCAGTCAAGGAAGTTGAAGGATTTTGTTCAGATGTTTATGTCCATAGTGGACTGGTGTATATTTTTTCTCATATTTTTTAAAAATGCTATAAAAGCGTATTGATTTCTTATCTAATAAATTACAATATACTTACAATATCATTTAATGCTTCATGTAATAATCATTATACATTTGTTTTCCTTTTATTTTTACATTTTAAATAAAAAAAAAATGTTAATGCATATCTAAAAAATAAGTGTAAGAATCGATTGTTTTTCCATCTCTATTAAATTATCCCCCACTTCATATTGCGTGTGTCCATCACTCGATTTTTCGGTATAATTCATTCTCCCAGTCTTGCTCCGTCTTGTTTTTCTGTTGTTGTTGTTTTTTTTTAATTTGCTCTCAATCTCATCTTCGTTCCTCCATTTTTGCCCTACTTTATTTAGTCTTTCTCTATCACTCTCTCCTCCATTCACACCCTAGTGGCTTGATGTGATGTGATGTGATGTGCTGATGCAGTGACCCGGGATTCATACACAGCTATAAAATATAGTTCAAATGATTGGGCACACGGTCCAGGAGACTGACCTAAATCCTGTATCATCTGTCCCAGAGAGAAACAGACAGGCTGGAGTAACTCTGTCTTACTGAAACACTGCCAGAAGAGCAATAAGGACACAAGAGAATGTATAGAATACAGCTGGGAATAAGAAGAGTTTTCGACTGAAGACATTTTTCTTCGTAATGAATATGTTAGGAGTTTATGGCGTGAGGGTTTATATGAATGAGTTTGAAACAGCAAGGATCAGCATAGTGCAGTTTAATATTAGTGTATGATTACTAATGAGAACAGAACAGGCTTTGGAACCCAAATGTGTGTCTATACAGTAGAAAGGAAAGAGTGAGGACAAGGAAAGCAGAGAAGAAAAGATAAAAAAAACAAAAACAACTCACCACGCCTTCCTCTGCTGGAGCATTATCTCCCACCACCAGCATCACTGGGCATCTGAACGACAGATATAACAGAGAGAGAAAGAGCAAGATTAGACACAGTGCATGTGTAATTATACACAAAGCTAGAAAGAGAGAAAAAGATAGAAAGAAAGAAAAAATGTGAGGGCGTGCAGGTCCAGTTCTACTTGGTAGAACCGGACCTGGTACTTGGTAGGTTCTAATCAGTAGAACTGCATTTAGGTTGTATCCTACTTGAAGAAGGATGCCTGAGCTGTTTGGAGATGCTGCATGACCTATATAATTATCTACCAAAGGGGGAAGTGGTAAAGAAGGAAAACAATAGGAAGAGAAAGAAAAAGAGAGAAAGAGTAATAAAGCGTGAGGCAGTGTGGATGAGAGAAAGAGAGAATTACACAGACCGTGAAAATAGAGGGATAGATATAGAAAAAGAAGAAAGCAGAGATGAAAATAAAAGTGGGAGAGCTATAGAGTGCTAGACGGTATAATGAAGGTGTGAGATGGATGGAGAGAAAGAAGGAAGGAGACGTATTAAAGCACACCTGATTGTCTTGGCGTTCAGCACAGTGCCACTGCGATTCATCTCCAGATCTCTGCGGCTAAGAAACAAACACAGACGATTCACATCAATAAATCGGTTCTGATCCAGTTGATACTTTTAAACTCAGAGTTCTGTATGAAATGGAACTGTCTGTCCATCCAGAATATCCTTAAGAGACACAGGAAAGCCCGATTCTGTCCCTGATATATCACTAAAATCACTGTGACTCTATACATTAAATTAAAAGAAAATAAATATCTAAATGTTTGCAGTTTACTTTCATTTTTACTGCGTAGTAGTGACCGACAACAGGTGAGGGCAGACATCATTTCAAATATAAATGTTAAATTTTTAAATTTTAGATTCCATTTTTTTAATTCCTGAAAAGCGAAATATAATTTTATATTTCTGTAAAGCTTTTCGAAAATGTTTATTGTTAAAAGCCCTATACAAATAAAATTGAAGTGAATAAACCTTCACATATTTCTCACATATAATATGATTTATTTATGACCTATGCCTAATGCCTAATGGCTTTTATTTGCATATTTAAATGTAAAATAATTTATAATTCTAAATTAAAATTATTATACAATTAAAAAAAAAAAATTAAATAAATACAATTTAATTGAATGGAATAAACCTTCACAACCTCATCACATCCGATGTGACATATTTATGACAGTTTGCTTTTTTTTTTTTTAAATGTGTGTTTATTTGCATATGCAAATCTTCCCCATGTTTATGCTAATTACCTGTTGTACATGTTCCAGAAGAGCTGCAGGTTGAACTGGTTGATGCTGTTGTTGATCTGCTGTCGGTAGCTCTGCACCAGCTCACTGTTGTTCATCAGCTCCTCCTGCAGATTAAAGGGGCAATAAGCAATGCTTCTGTTAAAGATGGATGAAATGGGGTTTGGGTGAAGAATGTTCTTTGCTTTGAGTTTATTTTATCATTGTCTCGGTCTACATGGAGTCCTGTGTTTCACTAGTCGCCTGCTTGAAGAAGGGAAGAGTGTTGTGATGTGACACAGCATCTTCTCCATGATTTATTGAAGTTTGATTTGGATTACCAATTTGAGTCCAATTACCCCTTTATCCCAGGAACATCAACCTCTAAATTGCACAACATAAAATTCTTATACAATTCTAAGCTTTATCATTCATTCATTGTGTACCGCTTATTCGAAATATTCTCGGGTCACGGGGAGCCTGTGCCTATCTCAGGCGTCATTGGGCATCAAGGCAGGATACACCCTGGACAGAGTGCCAACCCATCGCAGGGCACACACACACTCTCATTCACTCACTACGGACAATTTAGAGATGCCAATCAATCTACAATGCATGTCTTTGGACTGGGGGAGGAAACCGGAGTACCCGGAGGAAACCCCCAAGGCACAGGGAGAACATGTAACACACACACACACACGGCGGAGGCAGGAATCGAACCCCCAACCCTGGAGGTGTGAGGCAAACGTGCTAACCACTAAGCCACCGTGCCCCCTCTAAGCTTTAACATTGTACCTTAGTTACTGTGTACTGATTAACTGATTATCGGTCAACATTTAAACACGTTTGTACATGCTGTATAAACAACACTCAGTGCTCAAACATTTTAATTGCAGTGAACCTTCCCAACTTTGACTCATATTCATGAATTAGCTCAACTGTATAAAACGTGTGACTGCCATAAGATACTCTAGATTTGCCATAAGTTACTCTAGCCTGTTATGCACCTCTAAGACCGACCAATCCGTCTTAGTTATCTTGGGTTGATTTTGAGTCAAACATGACAGCTACCAACTCACCCAACTGGTCAGATTCAGGGAGTGAGGGAAGTGATGACGGTTGGCTGCACAAATCAATCAACAACCCATCT